>JASTVC010000076.1:0-62067 GCA_031125765.1 Saccharomycopsis amapae | reverse complement strand
AATAAATAAATGACTAATGACTAATAATCAGAATAATTGTTAATGACTTTGTTGCCAGAGAAATGGCCTGGAATTATTGTAGTCAGGAATGCCTACGCAATAACATGTCTATAGTGTAAGTATTTTGCCAACATCTTTTAACACGATTCTTCCGGAACGAAGTGAGGGCCCAATAAAACGTTTAAGCTCACTAATTAAAAAGCTGATCCAGAATATGAAGCACTGGAGAGACCATTTTTTCCATGCCACAGCTATAGACAATGCGCTGCTAATCCTAATATTATTGCCAGTTTTCTATATTACTAGTAAGTTTATTGTTATTATATTGGAAGTATACCTAACATAACCTTCTTGACTTGATGATGGATGTTGTTGGAGGAGATTATTTATTTCATATTGAATCTTGAATCGAAGAATTTGATTATATTTTTATCAGAGCAACTCTTAAATTATGAGCTCATCAAGTAGCTCTAGCATATACGATGAAATATTAATATGATGATCCCTTTTCGGTACCAGCAGCACTATCCAAAAGTAACAATATTATTAAAAAAATTACCGGAAAAAACCACTGCACATCAAAGAAGCTTCAGTATTACCGTTGTATATGTATCTGCCTTTCGTAGAATGGGAAAAAAATGATGGAGTGGTCTGTTAGGGGGACAAATCCTGACTTCTATGCTTCAGCAGAAGCACTAGTAGAAAGATTGCTTATCCAGTACAAGCTGATCTAGCTTGAGGTTGATAAGTAGTCGTGTGATAAGTTGTAAACTTAGTTAATCTTCCATCTCCAGATTAGATAAGACTACAGGATCATAAGGTCCTTAAATAAGAAACTTTCTTCCATGACAAGTGAAATCCCATCAATATTTGGGTCAGGAATATCGTGTCTAGAGCTCAAGAGCATTACTTATTTAAAAGAGATAATTGAGTCCGACAACAGCCATAATATTATCGGTGATTCTCGTGTTACACATGCCATTGACAAATGGTATGATTGTGATTTGTGGATGACTATATAACCCAAATATCAAGGTGGTGACCCATACTGACAAAAAAATTTGCTTCAAAAATGACGGGAATATATTGGTTTTTACTACATGGAAGGCACAAGAACGTTGAGTTGTTGAAAGTTATATACGTAGGTGTGTGTGATTTTTAGTCAAATGACTGTCTATAATTTTCAAAACCTTAATAGCCTTAGCAAACCCGGAAAATACTGTGATTATCCCCCAAATAATTGAAAACAATTGTCCACCAATATAATTTACCAGTGTCATGTTGGAGTGTGATTAGTTATACGGTCGCCTGACTGTGCGTCACCGCTTGTCACCTGATGATGATGATTTTTTTTTTTTCTTTTGCAGATGAGACGAACCTCTCAGCGATTTGGCATTAATAAGACGGATTGGATGGAATCATCTTTAGGTTGATACTAGCTACATATTATGTTGTCCAGCTCTTTGAGACATCTACTTAAGAACAGGTTACAGGCTCGTGTGCTCAGTTCCTTATCGGAGGCTGCAGGCTCTAGTACTTCCAACACAGACATTGCTGATGCCGAGGCTAGAAAGGTAAGAACTAAAAGAACCTTACTGGCGGAATTGAACCGTGGTCCAAGCTTTGATGATTTCCTTAGAGGTACTGCTAAAGATTTCGAAATGGCGGATCCTTTACAAAAAGAAAGAAATGAGACCGAGCTCAAGAAGCTCCCGAAATGGCTAAAAGTGCCTATTCCAAAGGGTAAAAGTTTCAGCACTTTGAAGAAAGATGTCAGAGAATTGAAGCTTGCCACGGTGTGTGAGGAAGCAAAGTGTCCTAATATTGGTGAATGCTGGGGTGGTGGCGGTAAGAATTTGAACAAGGATACTGGGGAAATCGATAAGTCCAAGGCCACTGCCACCATTATGTTGATGGGGGATACCTGTACCAGAGGTTGTCGTTTCTGTTCAGTAAAAACTAATAGAAACCCAGGGGCGCTTGATGAAAATGAACCAGAAAACGTTGCTGAGGCAGTGACGCGTTGGGGTGTTGGGTACATTGTGTTGACCACTGTCGACCGTGATGATTTGCCAGATGGTGGGTCAGCCCATTTGACAAAAACTATTCAAAAAATCAAACAGAAGTCTCCAAAACTTTTAGTCGAGTGTCTATCTGGTGATTTCTTAGGTGACTTGGACTCTGTGGCTATGTTGGCTAACAGTGGTCTTGAAGTGTACTCTCACAATCTCGAAACCGTTGAAGAATTGACGCCGTTTGTTAGAGACCGTCGGGCAAAGTACCGTCAATCTTTGGCGGTGTTAGAGCATGCCAAATTGACCAATCCAAGCATTCTCACAAAGACATCAATCATGTTGGGTCTAGGGGAAACCGATCAGCAAATTCGTCAAACCATGAAGGATTTGCGGGACATTGGTTGTGATATTGTAACATTTGGCCAGTATATGAGACCAACAAAGAGACATATGAAGGTTGTTGAGTACGTCAAACCTGAAAAGTTTGATCATTGGCGCGACGTTGCCGAAAACGAGTTTGGGTTTGCTTATTGTGCTAGTGGTCCATTAGTCAGAAGTAGTTATAAAGCTGGGGAATTTTATATTGAGAATTTGTACAAGAAGAAAAAAGCTGAGCAGAGTAAATTGCAAGGTTAGAGCATGATGGCCAGGAGTGTTTATGATTGTTTTTTTGTATTTCTTCATTAATTTGTACATATAGATTTTTATTATCAACACCGAAATTATTATTTGATATCATTACACTCACAATAAATCCCCCACTCTTACAATAAGTACCTGAGAAAAAAAAAATAATAATTATTTTCCAAGGAAATCGACATAATTGAAATCACAATAAGAAAATCAATTAACACCTCATAAGACAAATTAAGAAACCAAAAAGAGAAGAAAATAATAAAAAAAAATGAAAAAAATAACTAAAAAAAATAAAGAGGATAATGAAATGAAGTGAGGTCCGTTAGCTTATAATAAAAGCAACCGACAGCAGTAAACTACCCCTCCCGGAATAGGAGGTCGATGGCTTCCATAGAACTATATAAAGGGGACTCTGGTCCACTACCAGTAAGTAGTAAAGTAAGAATAAAAGTACCCATTCTTAGTACCAGACTCGCTTGTATCCATTGCAGATAAAGAACAGAAGCGTAAAATTCATTATTTTTTTGTTAAGTTTTTATGAAAAGAGCAATCATTAATTTGAGAACGAAGAACAAAAAAGAAATCAGAAAAATCACAAATAACAGAGATTTTTGGGAAAAACCCCATCAAAGTCTATAAATGGCGGAAATGGTGGGGGGAAAAAAAGAGAGAGAGAGAGAGAAAAGAGAAAGAACCCACTTGCAGGGATTCAAATAAAAAACAATAGTTTGCTCCTCTACAAAATCAATGATTTCATTGATATTCCTGTATCAAATTCAAACAAGTAGCGCTAGAGTAAAGCAGCTTATCCTGGTTGAATCGATAGCACGCTGTAAATTTGAGCATAGACCATTCATTTTCCATTCCCGTTTCTCAAGGACATCATAATTCTAATGGCATCGTTCTCTTCTTCCTCATCATCGGTGGTATCAACCTCTATTGACGTTCTTCCGCTTGTTGCAAAATCGACTTTCGGATTCATATTCAATAATTGTCCATTCGCATTGCCATTGAACGCTATTCCTAGACCACTTAAGGGTGGAACGGATGATGATGATGGAACACTTGTTGGAGCAGAAGCCAAAGCAGCACTTATTGGATTATGGGCGATAGTATTCCCGTTGACCAGATGCTTTACCGAAACAGGGGTATTGGCAAGCCGTTGAAGCAGTTCCGCTGCCTCGGCATCACTTTCGGCATCGCCAAAGGCCTCATGTACTGCGCTATGCGGAGTGCTTGGGTTCAGGTAATGTTTCTGAGTCTTTAGGTAGGTATTGATGGTGTGAGTAACCACAGTTGGCCCACCACGATGGCCATTCAAACCACGTTGCGCAGGATGTGGCTGTGAAAGTGGGGGTTTAAGCACCGAGTGATGAAGACTCACGGCACTGATTGGGGTTGTTGGATTACTCGTCAGGAAGGTTGATATCGCATCGAGAACCGGAGTAGTAATAGCTTTGTTGTTCGCAGACGGTACCGATCCGTTATTAGTTTCTCCTGAGTCATCGTTTTTCACTTGCATGGTCAAGTTTTTATTCTGATGGATTTTGTCAAGAATTTCCTCAAGGCACTGGTTATTCAATGCCCAACTTTCATCTTCAGTAAATCTTGTGGAAATTGTACTAATCATTGTCGATATTTCCCGTAATTTGGTTTCTGGGTCCAGCGTTCCTGACAAAACAACATTTGATTCATAAAAAGCATTCTGACACTCACGAACTCCAGCAACAAGCCCAATAATCCCATTTTCAAGAAGCTCTATATACTTCTTTTTTTTCTCACGACTTAAGTGGGCTGCCCGACGGTTACGAAGTATTCTTTCAATTCGACGCTGTTCTTTTTCCTCCTTGGTTCTTGCTCTTTTCCGAGGAGGCAATGTCGATGTGAAAGTCCCGTTAGTTGGGGTTTCTAACGGCAGTTCGTTGGCTGGTGATGGCAATTTATCAGAAGATGAAGCAGGAAGCGCTGGAGATGAGAGCAATCCGGTCCCACCCTTCCCCCCAGGTTTATTGTTATCAAGCTTGATAGTCAACTTGACCTTTGCTTTTTTATTGCTGTTGCTCATTGTTAATAACAGCTATATTCGTCTTTATTGTATTATTATTTGCTTGGTCTGCAATGACTCAAAGGAAAAAGTCCAAAGCTTCTTGCCAGAAGATGAACAAATGACCACCCACTGATATGGAAGCAATATGATAGCTGAAAATCAGGGGTTTGGATAGAGCAGATAACAGTTTAATTCTTTGAATAAAGCGAATGAACTCAGTTAGACTGGGGAAAGGAATAAAAAGAGCAGCACATCAACTGAAGCTCGAACGTTTCCTCTCTTATTTTTTTTTTCTCTCTCTCTCTTACTCTCTTCTAAGCAAATAGAATAAGGTCCGACCTTGAAATAGCTTTATTTATTGTAGTATTTGTATGGCAACTATAAAGAGGATAATAAAAACGAGAATAAACAGTGTTTTGAATTGCCACGTACTTATTTTTTTTTTTTTTTTTTTTTGAGGTCTGCGCTTCCTTTTTTTTTTTTTCTTTTTTTTTTGCTTTCAATTGTGAGAGAGATTATTGTTGCCAGTCGCACCAGCCAGCCTAGGAGTGGCAGCCAGCCATCGACAGCTAGCAATGACATGGCCACCACAAGACAGTCTGTGGATGTTGACCAGCAACCAGATGGAACGGTCCTTCATCCTCCCTGTCATCCCTGAAACGACATCAGGCCGCCTGCAAGCCCTACATCGTCGATCTTCTGTAGTTGAACTAAGCGACCCTTCACCAATTGCATGAGCCAGGGTATTTACAACAGGCTCTTCGTCACTGGGAGAACTATTTCCTTCAAGTATGTAGTTACTAAAAGATCATAATATCCAGTCAGGATGAAAAAAAAAAAAATTAGCAAAAAAACAAAATATACGTTATTATCATCATCAGTAACTAATCGTTGCCCCAAAAAAAAAAAAAAATTCAAATAAAAAGATTCCATCATTCCTTGACAAACAAAGCAGCAGCACCCATACCACTACCAATACACATGCTAACTACCCCCAACTGACCAGCTGACAACTCACTCAACAAGGTAGCCACCAATCTTGCCCCAGTGCAACCCAAAGGATGGCCCAAGGCAATTGCACCACCACGAGGATTCACCTTTTCATACGGAATTCCACAGCTTTCCACACTATACAAACATTGGGCTGCAAATGCCTCGTTAATTTCGAAAATATCGATATCCGACACTCCAACATTGACAGAAGATAAGAGCTTTGGAATGGCATAAGCCGGTCCAACTCCCATAATTTCCGGAGGTACTCCAACAACCTGAGTAGAAATATACTTTCCTACAATTGGCAAGCTCAACGACTCGGCAACAGAACGACGAGCAAGAAGCACAAGAGCCGCCCCATCGGATACCTGCGACGAGTTCCCAGCATGCGTTGTACCATCTTGCTTGAAAGACGCACGAAGTTTCGATAATGTTTCAAATGTCGTTCCTGGTCTTACACCCTCATCTTTACTAACGACTTTATCGCCAACAGGGATTGGTAAGATCTCTTGGGCAAAGGCATCAGCCGCCAATGCCTTTTCGGCCTTAGCGTACGAATTCGCAGCGAACCTATCCTGAGTAGGTCTGCCAATACCAAATTTTTCAGCAATATTTTCATTGGTAATACCCATTGGAATCAAGCATTTAGCAGCCTCATCACTTTCGTCGAGTAAGAGATCACTAATTGCCGGAGCGGCTTTTGGACCAAAGAAAGTTGTCATACTTTCTGCCCCACACGCAAGCCCTATATTAATTTGACCGGTTGCGATTTGATTAGCAATATAGTTAACACTCATGAGCCCACTGGAACACTGACGATTGATGGAAACAAAAGGAGTTTGGTATGGAATCCCAGCAGCCAATGCGGCAGCACGTAACTCGTTGGCACCGGCCCCAGGATTTAGAACGTTCCCACACGCCACGTCTTCGATTTTTTCAAACTCGATGATGTTCTGCTTTTTGAATTCAGAAAGGAGAAGGTACAAGATATCTTCGGTTTTCAAGTCCTTGAATCCACCTTTGCGGCCCCTGGCGATTGGGGTTCTCAAAGCAGACACAATCACCACGTCATCAGGGTGTTTTGATTTGATCGAGGTTAGGTCTGACTGCTTGCCGTGCAAATGGCTATATATCTGTGATAATCTGTTCATATTTTTCTGGTAATATCAATGGTATTCAATGGCAAAACAGAACCGGAAGCACAAAGAGGGAAGACGTTGCCATTATATATGTATGAGTTTTCAGTAATCACGCTTAATCCTTCCGGTTGTCAACATGGTCACGTGGCATATGATCTCCGCATTTCAGATGACACTGGGAGTGAGGAGAAGCCAGTTGCCAGTGGAGATTATCCGATGGTCCCGTCACTGTTTTCTCAGCAGAGAAATTGCAATAATTTCCTTCTGTGACGTTGTCTCTGATTGGCTCATTTCGTTATTTTCTTCATTTTGCCCGGTATAGGGGGTGTGGGGGTGTGTCCAATTAGTGGATCTTTGTGCGGTCCCTCACCTTATTATCATTGCAAATGGCAAGTTCGTGATGGTGATACCTTGTAGTAGTGGCTATTTTGAGTTGTTTATATGCACCGTCTCCGAGATGTAACTAATTGCTTTGCATATACACATTTACATAACTGCACCAAGTAATAAACAAATTAACATAACTTATGAAGACTTCTAAAATCCAAAGATTATAAAAATTATATATTATCAATAATATCGAGACATTTCTAAAAACACTTCTAGAAATCAGACCCGTACAGTTTTGCAACTTCTTTAGCAGCTTCATATCCCTTCAGTTTCTGGATATTAGTCAACCATTCACCAACATTAGGATAATCCTTCAATTTAAATCCAAACTCATTGGTTAATGGGAAAGATAAGATAATATCGGCCCCAGTCAACTTCCCGTCGACAAAGTAGCCCTTATTTTTCTTCAATTCCTCTTCCAAGAACTCTAAATTGGTCTTCACCTCGCCAGCACTATATCCAGAACTCAACTTATTAACAATCATGTTCTTCAAACTAGAGATTGGCCATGGAGCATAAGCTTCCTTAGCTTTGTGGAAAATAAATTCAAAGAGAAGTGGTGGTTGTAAAGTGCCTTCGGCATAGTGTAAATAATAATCGATTTGTTCCCTGTTCTTTACATCGTATAATCTCCCATCATCAAATTTGTTCAATAACCACTGGAAAATATGGCCAGATTCCGCCAACATGATTGGTTTGGCATTTGCGTCTTCTTGAAACTCGACAATTGGTGATTTCCCCAAAGGATGGATTTTCTTTAAAGATTCTGGGGCTCTGAAATTGTCGTTTCTCTTGTATGGGATGACTTCATATTTAACCCCCAATTCCTCGAGTAACCAAATGACTCGAAGGGCACGAGATTTTTCCAACCAGTGGAGTTTGATCTTTGGAAAGGCAGACATCTTTTATTGTGTTGTTTAATTTATTAAGAGTGGGAAAAATAGAATACTAAAATAGATGTAAAATAAAAAAAAAAGTTGAGAATGTCCAGAGAAATTTATAAGGAGATGATTACTTGTTCGAGAACCTTGTCAGAATTTGTCATCTACAGGCACGTGCCACTTACTTCATACTCCCCCAAATCACCAATAGTTACGGTATTCTTGCTGCGAATATGACATAACCGTTAGTAAAGAATAATTACCCCGCAGATAATACCTTTGCTATGCAGCAAAATAATGTGATACTACTCTCAATAGTTAACAAAAATTGTATTCGAATATGAAATCTCTGCAGGGGAAAAAAAATGAAGGGTCTTAAAGATTTCCCAAATCTCCGATACCGGGAATCGAACCCGGATTTGCGCCGTGAGAGGGCACCGTGCTAGCCATTACACTATATCGGATTTGATGATAGCCTGGAAGAAGCACTTGATTTGCTTATAAAAAAATAATTTATTATCGGGCTCCTAACCAAATAACGAATTTCCGACTTATATTAGCCAATATTTATAGTTTTAGCTAGTATTATGGATTGTTTTGTTTTTTAAAGGAATGGAGAATTTATATTTTGAAATATTACAGATAAAGAAGTAGCAGTAGTCCCTCATAAGAACGTAATTATAGTGATATTTATACAGCAGGATATAGTCGATAAAGTACAATAGTGTATTTAGAACCATTAAGAAGTAAGAAAGATAATAAAGGGTTATAAAATGAATAGAAATCGCATCATTTAGCAAATTATAATTATAAAAACAATAATAATAGAGTGGTCCGGATAATAAATGAACAATTTGTGTTCAAAAGTGTGGGGATGTACTGGTTGTACCAGAACTATCCGGTTGTTGAGCATTGTTAGATGCTGAGGCGGAAGGATTAGATGAAGTATCCATTAGAAAGTTGGTTATTAGTTTGGGTCGATGATTGGTTTATTTATTTGTTAGTCTACTTCTAGTACATTGGTTTCGGGTAAGATCGAGTTATCCTCTTTCTATCCTCTATGTACTTAATTATTCCTTTCATGAGAAATGAAAGCCCCTTCATATCTAGAATCTAAATATAGTACTATCCATATGTATTTTGCAGTGATTGAAAGACACTGGTACTGTTTTGGAGCAATGTACAGAATATTAATAACTTAAGCATCATTCGTCAATAAGCTGTGATCCATAGTCTAAAGAACCATAGTGGTGGTACACTCCGACAAATAGTAGCCTTAGGGTAATGCTATAGATTATTTCTAGTGCTTGTTATTTCACTTTTATTAACTCTTTTTGTTTTCTGAATTCTGCTGGACTCAAAATTAGCAATATAAAATGTTTTACATTTAGCGCATGGCCACCTTGATGGACCAACATCTTATTCTTGAACTCTCTGGTTTATTCCCCTTTGACTATTGATTCTAAATTGTATAATCATATTGCCCTTTTTTCTAGGTCCTCTGATTATTGAGTATTTATTTACCGGAAATATCACTAGTATATATAAAACGGAGTACTATGATCTGTAAGAACCCACAGGAGTCACTCTAACTTATATATTAGAAAGACCTGCCTGGGTTCCCGGGTTTCATGTTATTGTTGTTCTGCCGCTTGAGTAGCGTCAAACATTTACCTGCACAAACTCAGGATTGGAAACAGGATCTGGTATAAAAGAATTTGATTTGGTTAGGCATTTTATCTTGGTTGATAATTAATTAATTATTCATCCTCCAACTATTTACCTTTACTATACACTGCAGGCTGTAGGATTATTCGTCAATGGTCAACATGAGAGGATCAAACCATATAAGTGGTATACCAAACAATTCTACCCTTTGTAACTCGTTAAAATATTAATATTATATTCCATAATAACTTACCAATGGTCTTAAGAAATAAGGATATTATTATTGAGTCGCTGTAATTAAAAAAAAACAAAGGAATCTTTGCCGAGATTGTCAGTCTTTTTTTTTTTTTTGCGGAAAGTCAAATTCAGAAATTATAACCAGTAAAATTGCGGAGAATCGAGTCTTGGAATGTTGTAAGAATGTCAAATTCTTGTACACTAAGTAAAACCATACTTTATGAACAAATTCCAGGTACATTAAATCTATTATATTTGCGAAACTATCTAAAAAATACATATGAAGGTCAATAGGTGAATCGTGAATGGAAAACTATAGCTTTATCCATAGGCATCATATTTATGAGTTAAGGAGAATAGCCAAACAAAGCACAAAATAGGGGGGACAGAAAAGGAAAAAGAAAAGAAAATATGAAACTAGGAATTATGAAATTTTAAAACACAAAATAATACAAACTGCAAACGCTGAATAAATCAATCATTTTTTTCTCTTCTCTCTCTGAAGCCTTTCCAGACTGGATATAATTTAAACTTCTTATAAATAAAACTTTCAAAAATACATCTAGGGAGCCATCTGACAATCCAAGAAAGAATTGATGCACTGGTTCCTCTATAGACGTCAATGACGTGAGGTGAAAACTTTAACATATCATTCACTATATTTTTGGCATATGCTTCAGGAGACTGGGGGTTGGAATCAGCCACCATCTTGCGTCTGGCTTCCAAGAATTCTCTACCTTCTTCAGTGTTGAAGTACGAATCTTTCGGCTGTGGTCTATTATCCGTAATTCCGGTATCCACTCCCCCAGTAATAATGTTCAATACCTTTACATCAAACATTTTCATCTCTAAGTGAAGCACTTGACAATACTGGTGGATAGCAGCCTTTGTGGCTGCATATATGGAGATAAATGGTAGTGGGACAACTCCCGTAAGTGAACCAGTAAAAGCAATCAATCCTTTGGCATTGATCACCAATGGGGAGAACTCACGGGTCAACCTGATTGGTCCAAGAACATTCACTTGGAAACATTTGAGAGCGGCTTCATCGGTCACCTCAATGGCAGCGAAAGCACAAGCTGAGCCAGCGTTATTGAAAAGAATGTCAAGTTTTCCTCCAGTGGCATTGGAAATTGTGGATTTCATATCTTGGACATCCTGAGCATCCGTGACGTCACACTTGATGATGGTGACCCCTAATTCCTCAAGAGGCTTCATTAGCTCAAGACGTCTAGCACAAGCAAATACTTTGATATTACGAGAAGCAAGCTCCTTGGCGGTGTAGTAGCCAATACCACTACTTGCGCCGGTGACGAGGGCAGTCAATTGAGATTGTTGTTCGGACATTTGTTGAGTGTAATTTTTTCCGAGTCTCCGGTTCTGAATTTTCTTCTGGTAGAATTATAGTTGGGACAGATTAATATTGAGTCTTGTAGGTCCTCCCTGGTTTTGTATTTTTGAGATCACTTGGGGGTAGAATCAGAATTGCCAGATTCTTAAATAGTTTTCTCACCCAATAAAACTATTTAATGAACTAATTCCATGATATGCCCGAGCTTTTAAAATTTAGCTTGACGGGAATCTATGCAGGTCTAGAAATGCTTATACTATTTGTTCATAGTAGGGTACTCCTAGAATTGTATATATACAGTAAAACTATACTTAAATGTCTAGCAAATCCAAGCCTTGATATCTCCACCAGCGACATTTTTCAATGGGCTGACTGTACAGGATCGCAATAGTGAACCAACCCAATAGTCAATAGACATATATATATATATATATATATATATATATACCGCAGTAATAATATGAATCGAGGCTAAATAAAATGCAACCGATTTATTTAGGTGTTTATAGATTGATAGTCGATCTTCGTACTTCAATAGACGACAGATCTACTTGTATCCATAAATTGGAAATAACGACAATTTTGTCGCCTTCTTCATTATTTGCTTACAGGAATAGTTAAAGTGTTTATGCCTTTTATTCTCTTCAAGATGAAAACACAATTACAATTATGAACAGCAAAAGCCAAAGGATTTGATGGGAGGAGTCTGCAAATTGTTCATGTATGCTTATGCAAACATTGTGCGCCGTAAAATTTTTACTATTGTTGTGTCCTGGTAGAGTTTCGAATTGGGACAAGAAAACCAGTATTTAGTGGGCGGCAACCTGAGGGGTGACCCGACCTGGATACTGCAGATGAAGAAGAAAACCGGCTTTTTTTTGTTGGCTTTCGACTTTTTATTATGTATTTATATGTTAGAACATATCAAGGGGATTTCTGTTTTGTTTTACATTTTTATTTTTACAATTTTTTATGGAATCTAGACGTAAATTTGGTTTCTCACTCACGTGAAAAAGACACTAAACAAATCCGCTTGAACCGCACGAATATTTTTGCGATGCACTGCAAATACATCTCACGTGACTAGTTATGAACACCGGCAGAAACCGAAGCGGATTTTTTGTCCGGGTTCGAAACTCTCAGTTGGTCCAATCGAGATTCCAATAATTCCACTTAGGATGGTTACTGCAGTGCTTTACAACGTTACGATAAGAATCGACTATTTTTTTTAGTTTACGATCGTGGAAAAAATCTAAGTGGAGATCCACTATTGTCTAGAAAACACCGCTACAATTTGCAGGACGCTGGGGGTATGGCCACGGCTTACACTGTTCGTTGCCTGTCTGGTCTGGTCACAATTACTGTTTAAGCATTCGCATGTAGCAAATGGAATGTAGATCAAGATTTGATCAAACCTACATAAGAAATTTCCTCCTCTTCCTCCCCCTTTTCCCATTAAACGAGCGTTACTTCTCGAAAATTGCGAAACAAACAGGGAAGCTGGACAGGTACACAGATCTTCATTCTGTGAGTGCTTGGATCATATCATCATGGGTTTGATAAATGTAGTTTTCTTTAGAGGTATTTGTGCTGGTTATTAGCGAACTCTCCTTTTTGTTTTCAATTTTTGGATAGCATTGTGGTTTGCAAAAATCTGCATATCTATGTTGAGTGCTGACTTTCGACATCCTTATAAAAAAAGAATAAAATCCAAAATCAGTAACTTTAGAAATGGATTATTTTTTGAGATTCGCTAGTGGGATTACTCTTCACATAAATTGTAAAAACACCAACCCAGGTCAATTAATTATTCTTATGATTTCTGATAATCAGTAAGTGTTTACTTACAGAAGCTGATCAGCTGGAAGTATCTAGAATCAATTTAAAGAACACCAAAAAAAGCATGCATAAGGTATGGGCGACAGATTGGTTACCTTATTCTTTGATTGCCATAATTACCTACTTTTCAGTCAATTGGTTAAGAATATAAATGTATTTCAATGCATAGAAATGAGTACATATATGTGACTGTTGCTTTTACGAGTGGTTCGTTGTCGCTTCCCTACTGTATCCTTGATCAGGAGTTCTCATTGCCGTTCAGTAATCTTTTTCAAATAGTATTACAATCGTGGCGGCCTTTATAAACCTAAACCATGTCAACACACACAAAATGTAATCAATGCAAATATATACTTATATATATATCAGAAGGTAACAATAGATAAACAGATGAATAAAATTTTTTCAGAAAAATAAATAAAGAATTACACGGAAATCAAATTAGGAATGAGAAAAAAAATAATTTTTAATGGAAGCCAAACACAATTACTAATACAAGTATAGGTACAAATTCAATGATCTAAAAAGAAAGCAAAAACTAGAAGACATCTAACCAGACAAATTCTTTTTAGCCTTTTCGAGTTTCCGTTTCTTGCTGGCCAATTGCTTGTTTCTGTCGTCCTTTTGTTTATTACTGTATTCCATCTTCTTGTGCAATTTTCTTTGTTTATTGCTCATCATGATCTTCTTCATTTCCTTTTCTTCGGCAGCTTCCTTTTCTTCCTTGGTCAAGTTAGAATGCTTTCTCTTCTTTGAAGGTTTGCTTGGTTCAGCTTCACTCTTACTGGCTTCACTGTATTTCACACCTTGAGCTTCAAGTTCCAATTCCTTTTGAGCTTCTAAGTCACCTTCCTCTTCCTCTTCTTCCTCTTCTTCCTCTTCTTCCTCGTCTTCATTATCTTCCTCTTCTTCCTCTTCCTCTTCCTCTTCCACATCTTCTTCGGTAGTAGCCTTCTTAGCTTCAGGGTCGTAACCACTAGCATCACCCCATGGTGACAAGTGTGGAGGTAAGGTTTCACCAGGAGCATAGTCGCTAACAGGCAACAATTTCTGTTTATTAACACAATCGAAAATCCATTGAGGTTGGATATAGGTTCTCCCTAAAATCTTATTCTTCACCACTGGACGATCGGTAATTTGATGAGTAAACACAACATCAGCCAATAATTGTTCGCGTTCAGCTGGAGGAATGGCATCAAGCATGATTTCACTGAATACTTTACCATTGAAAGAAAGCAAAACAAATTCAAGGAATTCAATGTTGACTTCACGACCGACAAAGAACGTCATACCCTTGAACAAGTTCTTGGTTGGATCAACGTCGTTTTTGTCGAGATTCTTTGGCTGGAATAACTTATCGGCGTGTGATTTGGTGTTGGTTGATTCGAATTCATCCAACTTATTGTCATCCTCGTCTTGGTCATCATCAGCACGATCTTCATTGTCAGCTTTCAAAGCTTTGGATATTTCTGCGGCATCCAATTTTTCGGCTTCAATATTTCTACCATCAACAACCTTTACATCAGAAGTCTCGTTGGAGTTTCTCAATTCTAAAACATAGCTGCTCAACCCGCTAAAAATCTTGGAGTTTTCTTCGTTGATTTTTGGTGGGTATACCAAGTTGGCGTCCTTGTATAATTTGAATAACACAAACTTGAGTAAAGTAACGTAAAATTCCAAAAAGGTCAACATGATACGGAAATCGATATCAGATGGGATGTTTTGTGGGAACTTGAACGGCGACAACCAGATAACTTCTTGACCTTGAACCTTGGCACTGTAGTAAACCCCTTTAATGGAAACAAACACTTTTTCTAACGCATTCTGTTCACTAACGTAGGCGTGCCATTGATTAGAAATCTTTTTACAATCATCAATGACTTTGGTGTCGATCTTATCGGTTGCTGGCATGTTTGCAAACAAAAAGATCATATTGAGAGCATCGTCAATGTCTCTAATAGCGTCAATGAAGGTTGGGTAACGTTCCTTGATGATATGATCTAATGTGTAGTGGGATCTATTGGAATCGAGTCTTTTGGCATCGCCAATTTCCCCCTTGGATAAAGCCTTGTTCAATTTTTTGGCAAAAGTCTTGTGTTCACGAAACTTATTCAAAATAGGTTCGTGGAGCAAGTATTGAATATCTTTGGAGTAATAGAAAGTCACCGGCTTGGTAGAACCTTTGTTGGCCTTCTTCTTATTTCTTGGTTCACGGGGATAAATCCCTTTGAAAATACAGAGCCGACGGAAGTCTGCCAAAGAGACCTGAAGTTTCTTGACGGCTTGGGTTCTGGTGATGAAGTTTTTGGCGTTACCAGTTGTTCCTCTCTTCTTTATTTTCCCCATTGTTGTTGGTGTTGATTATGGTTCACTGAGAGTAAGTGAGCAGTTAGTATTATTGAAAAGTTTTCCTACAAAAGAAGAAGAAAATTTTTTTTTTTCCTTCTCATCTCATCGATTACGTAACTTATCACAAAGCGATTACATAATCATGACTTAATATTTAATTACATAATCAACTAGAGATATTACCTAATCAGTATTGATAACAAATTACATAATCAACAAGCACCCAAAGAAATCTGCCAAGTTGGAGTACACCCACACGAGGCTTGGCTATCACCATCTGTGTTCAGAAAGCCAAGATGGGAGCTGGCTTGACGGCATTATATTGATGTGTCTTACTGTATGGGGGGTTTTCGGAGATTGAAATATCTGAAGCTGAAAATAAAAAACGGGGTTGGATCTACGATAAGTTCCATTATCAATCGACAAGACATATAATCACAAGGAAGAATGTCCACACATGCCTTTCCCTAACACCGGTCCATAAGAAACACCGGGGGGATTGAATGGTGGTAATTTTTCTTGTTGATCTGGGAATTAATTGGCTATATGGAACAGTCTGTATGAGCCATAGTGTTCACCACTACGATGTGATCAAATTAATATTTACGGTAGACATAACCAGTAGAGAACTTGGTGAGATGCTATCAATACAAATAACAAAAATAATATGGTGGGCATCCACTGATAATAGCACAATAAAGTATACAATAGATATCCGTAAAAATAGACATTCTGTGTTGGCCAGAAACCAAAGATCCACCTGTTAGTTTTTCCTCCCCCCCCTTTTTTTTCCTTTTAGAGTTTAGACCCAATCGGGAACGATCCGCAGATTAATCTCGAATTATTCATATATTTAAAATGCTTTTTCCTGTATGGATAAAAAAAAAAGAGTCAAAAAAAATAAAAGTTGTCGATATACAAGGGCATTTGACAGAATCATTACTGATTAACCATATCGTGGAGAAATCATGAAAACCGCGATCCTCTTGTCTTCTCTTTTTGCGAGCACCCAAGGGGCCAGCACCCAAGGAACCAGAACCCAAGGGGCCACCGTCAATAAGCGGTCCCCTGCCACCAACTGGCGTGCTATCAACCACCAAAACAATGGTGGAACTTTCAAGATCCCATTCGAAGTGTCTAAGGGTAATTCCAAGCCTGTGAAGCGGTCTGGAGTCTCCGGTAATAGAAACTTACGTAAACGTCACGGTGGACGTTCCTTGACGAAGCGTGATGACTCGAAAGATGAAGTACTGGTCAGCAATGGGAGAGATATGGCATACTATGCTAACATTGCTATTGGTAATCCTCCACAGAACTTAACTGTTCAAATCGATACCGGGTCTTCTGATTTATGGGTGTATTCCAAATCCAACCCATATTGTAAAGCTACAACAGACGACGGTGATTACGATGGTGACGATGATGATAGCGATGATGGTGATAGTGACAGTGATAGTGATGATGATAGTGATGATGAAAGTGATGATGATAGTGATGATGATAGTGATGATGATAGTGACAGTGACAGTGACAGTGATAGTGATAGTGATGATGATAGTGACAGTGATAGTGATAGTGATAGTGATAGTGACAGTGACAGTGATAGTGACAGTGACAGTGATAGTGATAGTGATAGTGATAGTGATAGTGATAGTGACAGTGATAGTGATAGTGACAGTGACAGCACTGATAGCAGTGACAGTGACAGTGATAGCGACGGTGATGATATTGATATTAATAGTATGGAGTCAGAGTTGGAAAGCATTTCAGAATACTGGAGCGAGTATATGGCAACCTATGAAGTTGATTACCTGGCCACTGCCACTTATGACGCATCTGCCACCGACGCTACAGGTCTTGCTGATGATGGTACTCAATTTGTCACAAGATCTAACACAGCTTCCCAAATCACCGATGCGGCAACCAGCACTTTGAGCGCGGTAGAAAGAACAACTTATATCACTCCTGTTTTTGAAAGTGATAGAACAGTGAACTACGTCCCTACTGCCACCGCCAGTGCTTATATTGACTGTAGTGGCAGCTATGATCCTGATCTCTCTGGATCTTTCAATAATGACACTGAAGAACCATTCTTGCTCATATATGGTGATACTACCTATGCTCAAGGGGTAGTGGTTCAAGACACATTGATTTTCGATGAATTTGTCATTGAAGACTACGCCTTTGGTTTGGCAACTGCCTCTAACTCTACAGACATGGTGTTTGGTATCGGCTTGATTGGTCTTGAAAATATGGGAACATATGATAACTTCCCATTGAGACTTGTCGATAGTGGTTATATCAATAGAGCGATCTATTCTCTTTTCCTTGAGTCAATGGATGCGACCTCTGGTACTATTATTTTCGGTGGTGTTGACTCTGCCAAATACACTGGGACCCTCTACACTTTCCCAATGTTGACTCTCGGCTCCAGTTCCGATGTGCCAACATATTTCTACATCAGCACCGATTCCATTGACTTGACTGATAATACCAATGGTTCGATAGTTCAACAAATCACTTATGCTAAACATCCAATGTTGTTAGATGCCGGTTCCTCTTATACATTGCTTCCTGCTAAGGCTTACGCAAGACTTGGTACCGCTTTCCCAGGGGTTTCTTACTTCGCTGACGCTGGTGGTTATGTTGCTGACTGTGATCTTCTCGAAGACTATACCTTGAACTTCCACATCCAAGGAGTGAACTACTCTCTCCCACTTTCAGTGTTTGGTAAGCCGATATCCGAAATGGTCGAACAGAATGTTCTCAGTGATATCCCTCAATCAGATATTGGTGATTACTGTTATTTGCAATTTGACACTACTAACGATAATACCATTATTGCTGGGGACTCCTTCTTGCGTTGGTTCTACATTGTGTATGATTTGACTTATTACCAAGTCCATATAGCCGAATCAAACATCCAAGGGAACACTACCGAAGACATTCACGTGGTTGGGGCTTATGAGCCTGTTCCAAATGCGGTGCTCGCTCCAGGTTACGAAGAAGTTTATGAAGGTACCCACGCCACTGCTTCCTCTGGTGATGATGCTGAACCAGAATTTACTCATTACATTCCTCAAGGGTCTAAGTACTTGAAAAACGGTAGCGCCAAGTTGCCAATGGGTGGATCGTTGTGGGCTTGTGTGTTTGGGTTGATTGCCTGGTTCATGTTTTGATTGGGAATAAGCATGTGTTTTCTGGTAAAACTGGGGTCTTTCTTGGTTTAAATTATTCAATAGCTATTTTTTTTATCCTTATTACTTCTACCATTAATATTATATCTACTCTTAATATTATTTCTATTATTTCTTATTTCTATTATTTCCATTATTCATATTATTTATTTTTCTCTTCTTACTACATGAATTTTCACAAGAGTTATATTAATCAATAAAAATCATATTTTTGTACTGTTAGTTACTATAAGTGATTATCGTTACATTAGAATAGCTTGATAGTCAAACCAATAGAAGAAACGTAACCAGATGGGAAATGCTGAAATCCTCCCTTTGAAAAACAACCACAAAATTAAGGGAAGCGATTATAATTTCAAGCCAAAGAAAACACTCTTTTTGTAAACCTGATCATATAGTACCCAAAATTAGTTGGAGAATAACCAGAATTCCGTACCACACTATCATTACTTACTGTCCTGAAAAATAAAAATTAATGATAGCTGGTTGTACCTCAACTTCACAGCATTGATTATGCCATTAGTGTAGTGAGCTAAGAGTACTAAGTAATCTCACTGCCATATTATTGCCAAGACGTCTCAGAAAAATTTCTCAGAAAAAATGAGTAGTATGGAATAACACAAGGTGTTTCTACCGCCGGTAAAGTAACGGAATCGATCAGTTATCCTAAGGTAGTTATAATCAAAGGTATTCAGTGTCTGAGCAATTATTTAGCCGTGTCATCTACTTTTCCAGCATTGGTGGGCTACTTTGATAGCGAAACACCGCGAAGAATTGGCAAAGATGCGTGTCAATGCACAGAAATGCACATTTAGTCACAGTAGATTACAGAAGCTTGTCCATCTCGGTCGTATGTGTGCTTTCAAATGCAGTAAATGATACAGTGCTTTTATAATTACTGAGGAATAATAATAAGATCACCGAATCATGATGGAAATGGGCATATGATGTGGTGGTGTGGACCCGACGGGTCCTGGTAGCTACCAGTAAGACTCCTATGGTGGAATTTCTGTGAAGCTAATATTAAGTAGATTGACTTCAGTGTTTCGAAGAGCTCTGGGCTTAGAAAAAACTCAATAATTCAGTGTCAATAATATATTCTAAGATTCTATTTTTGTTTTCTTAGTAACGATTCAGTGGGTATTTTTTTTTCCCTTTGATTCATCCCTACATTTACCCCCATCAACTTCCGACGTCTCAAGCGGGGGTCTGCAGTGATGAGAACTCAAAGCTCAGGCTCAATAGGTCCCAAATTAGTTAGCTGAAAGCAGCAGATATCAAAAAGCCATAGGAGGGGGATGCCGGTTGGTGTTGTGCAACTGACCTGAGTTTTTTTTTTGCTGATCAGGTATTGGTGCAATGGACCGACTGAGCACTACAGTACTAATAGGGATCTCTCGTATACGAAACAAATTCACGGAGACACGTGTGTTTACAGGGTGCGTTTCGCTGCCATGCAATGCTTGTAGACGCCAGTCTTTGACTTTGGATTTTCCCTTAAGACCTTGAGCCTATTTGAGTTACATAAACCTTTTTTTTTGACTTTATAGAGTGTATGCTTCCCCTGTATTTTGGTATCCAGTTACCAGTTCACAGAAGTAAAGATTAACAGTTTTGCTATAATTACATTGGTATTCCCACCCATTTTTTTTCTTGAAATCTTTGGGTGCAGATCACTTCAACTTCTTCTTATTTGCCAATACATATATCAATCATCGCAAATCCCTTAAAATTATGAGAGCTTCCTTGATGGCTAAGCCACTATCTCCGCACACTGTCGAGGTTTTTGACAATCTTAATTTGAATTACGATGTATCTATTGTCCAACAACCCCAAAATACAAGAGAATCTACAGCCAGGAGGCCATCTACGGAAGCATTTCATTCAGACGATATAGACCAACCTTTGCGTTGTTATAAACGATTACTTAAACCCGAACCAGTGGTAGTGTTGAAAATATTTGATTCCCAAAGCAGGAATATCACTCAATATTCCCTTGGAAGTTTTTTCCTAACTCTTTCTTTAGTGCATGAAAAGGCAAGCAAAACTTCTCATTTAATGGGCACTACCATCATCTGTGGTGCTAGCTATTGTTATGAGGAAGACCAAGGTATTATTGTCTTCAACATCAATGACATTGGTGTTTCTGAAAGTGGAACTTATAGACTAAGAATAAATCTTTTCAAGTCTGAAGATCACGGATATTTTAACGGGAAAATTGTGCCGCCCAAGATTGCGATGCTTAAAGAAATCCGCAGTCAAAAATTTACAGTTTTTAGGGCCTGTGAATACTATAAGGCGAAGGCTCAAAAAGTGATAAAGGAACAAAGAACTAAAATGATGAGCAATTTGGAAACTTCTCCATTGTTAGAGTACCTTAGGGAGATGAAGATTGTGAAATACCCATCAAAACCACCGCCAAAAACTTCATGCTTAAGAAGAACTTCCAGCCCCGATAGTAGTGGGTCATCACGAAACTCCCAGAAAAGGAAAAGAAATCACAAAGAGGAAACCGCTTCAAGAAAGAGACACTCATCCTTAGCTCGCGAAGGGAGTGAGCCTCAACCCGAAAAAATAATAGTTCCTAAATCCGAGCCCAGTGAGCTTGTTGTGCCAGATGAAAAAATCATAATTCCTAAATCCGAGCCCGGTGAGCTTGTTGTACCAGATGCATCATCAATATCATCAAATATGAAACTGGCATTAGAATTTCTATCACTAGTTTTAGACTATCCGCCAAAAATATCAGAATGCCAGCTGGATCCGTTAGACTATCCGCCAAAAATATCAGAATGCCAGCTGGATCCGTTAGAATATCTGCCAGAAATATCAGAATGCCAGCCAGATCTACTAGAATTTCTACCAGAACCATTAGAGGACCTGCTAAAAATGCTGCCGCAGACTCCTTCAGATATATTTTCTTTAGATAATAATGATTTAGTCGGTCTCCTTCACCCATGCTCCAATATTGAAGGGATCTTACCACGCATGAATTCAGTTCCTTGCTCTAGTAAGCCCTTAAAACTAGAGAAAGATTATATTAATCAGGATATTACAGGCCAGGATGAAGATGATCTTAAAGTTGAGAGAGATTTTTATACTGAACCTTATTTTTCTAACTTCGATGATCTCGATAAAGTCAGTATGGTGTCTTGCCTTGTCACATCTGCTTATTAGAGCTTTGGAATGGTAAGAATGTGATTGGTTATCTACACAGTTTGTTTGCTTATTTATTTATTTGGTCTTTTGTGTGTTTTATTCATTTTTTTTTTCTCTTTTAGCATCTATTTCCGTTTTTCTCTATTGAATTTTCTTTTTGGGAAGTCTTAATTTCTTTTTTGTTTCAGACGCATAAGGCTATTTGCTGATGAGAGAGCCTAATAATCAGCTATTATTACTCTATATTTATATTTATACTTATTAATTATTAATACATCCTTTCACTTATTTAGTTCTATGATCGATAATTTAGCCGACGTCACACAAAATTTTGCGCAATTTACCTGTGCAATTTGTTCCCTGGCTATTAATTCAAGGGTTTCAAAATCGAAATTGCGTCTTTCGGAGGGTGCGGCAGGAATTTTGTTTATTCAATAATATATCTTTTTTTTCTCTGTGAGTTAGCAAGTGGCATTGCTGCAATCTATTTTATCCCTTGTGTATTATTATCAGCTATAAGTTGACTCAGTCACTCTTTTGGGTTGCGTGTGTATTGTCTAGAAGTTGCTTTTCCAGTCTAAAAAAGTGTGCATGCAAGGATCTACACCGTATATTGGAAGAATTTAGCGTCTTCAGCCTAAAAAAAAAGAAATAATTTTAGCCACTCAGTTTTCAATGGAAATAATTGGATAATTGAATCAAGAAAGGAAAAAGAAAAAAGAAAAAAATTAATTAATTATTTTTAATTAAAGCATGTTTCATCGCTAGTGAGTATTCGGTGTCCAGGATTCCTCTACAAATGCTTTACCGCAGTATCATTTCACACGGTTTCGCTTCTTGAAAATTTGTATACGGAAACAGGTGCTGTGATGAAGATAAGCAAAGGTTGTAAAAGTCCATTGCTACAAATTGATTTTAATCATCCAGGCATCTACCTCCAATATTTGGAGCTTATTAATTATTTGTTTTTTCTGGAAAGTGTTGCGCCAATATGGTGTGGTACAACATGCAATACCCAAAGCTATGGAGGGAAAATGTACTCAAATTAATTGATTCTTTTCACCATCCTTACTCGTAAAAAGGCGTACAAAGAACAAAATAGCAACACTTTTTACCAATTATCCGTCTCATCCCACTATTATTCCGATAATCTAAAAGCCAAAATATGGGCTTAATACATCAATGTTGAACCACGCCAGGAAATTCAAGGAAATTATTACTCATAGTGTTAGAGTTATTCCGAGAGTGAAGGCCTGATAATCCCATGCGTATGGGTCGACCGATCCCCTATTATAGATTGGTGATTCTGCCAAGTGATTTATGATCCCTTCAGAAAGAAAAGTATACGTTAGCACGTCTTACAATTCTGCAGCAAAGAGCAAAAAAAAAAAAAAAAAAGCCAATTTTGAATACCATATTGCAGAGCTGCCTTTTGAAACCATATCTGGTTGCAGTGCTGGTCGATAGTCTCTCAGATATAGTTGTTCTTTGTCACCCATAAATGAGTTACATGATGAAACTTGTACGTTAAAGAAATAGAAAAATTATTCAAGGAAAAGGGTGATAAATTAGTTATAAGTCGGCAATACCGTCATACCGACATAACATCTGGTGTTGTTAACATACACCTAGGATGATGCAAGATATGATAACAACAATAGTATATCATTTCAGTAATAACAAAAAGAAAAATCTAACACCTAACACGCTCTCCAGAACTAGCTATTTCCTTTGTAAACTACAAAAGTAAAGTTTAACCCTGCTAGTCGAAAACTTTGGATCACGTAAACATGCTTTCTGGATTTTTTGGGATAATAATTGTGGCCTTCTTAAGATCTCCCCAAGTTTATCTGGCTATCTGAAAATGTTTTCATAATTAATACTTGTTGGTTTTTATTTTTGGTTTCATTGTGGAGGATCTGTTGGGTACTTTGAGTGATACCATTAGAAAATGTAGTATGTCAATTACTATAAGAAATTACAGTAGTAGTTGATTACATTCTATCCATCACCATGATTGGTTAGCTAGTTATTTATCCAATTTATACTAGTTAGGATTACCAGATCTTGAGATATTACACCCCTATCCCTTATAGAATGTATGGATGAAGGCACCTTATGTATTGATCTACGTACTGATTCACTTGTTTTTTTTCCTATTAACTCCATTCCATTATACAACCAATCATTTTCTCTCTATTATTTCTTATCTCCAATATCTTTACTTACTTTTTATTCCTGTCATCTTGTTATCTCACTTCATTATTCCACCAATCCTTTTCTCTCCATTACTTCTTATCTCCAATATCTTTATTTACTTCATACTCTTTTTATCCTTTAGTTTCATTTCCTTTTCTCACCTATAAATAGAGCTTATTTCTCTTATTCTTTATTATTATTCTACTTTAAAATACATTAACTATCACGTTCCGTCCTAAAAAACGTAACCAAAACCATTACACCGTAAGTGATATATAGATCAAATATTATCTATGTGCCCTGCTAAGCTGTAATATTATATTGGCACTGTATAAGGACCAGTACAATTGTAAGTCAGATATTGGCTATTGATACAAGCATTATTAATCAAAAAGTTGTATGTAAGTACCAAACCTGATCATTCGTTATCATTTATTTTTAATTCGCCGCCAACTGACCCCTTATACTATCACCAGGATCGAGGATAGTTCAGTTAGAATATGATTATTGATGAATGAAGATTAGTTTGATTGCCCCTTTCACACAGAGAATATTGGGATAATCATACACTAGTAACTCATTATTATGATGATTGTTCTTTTCATTTATTATTACATACGACTTCGGTTTTGAGACACTTCAACAGAAATACCATTAACGGAAAAACAAATCAAAGATTATTACCTTTCATAAAGTAGTCTTATATTATAATGAAAGAAAAAGAAAAAAAAAGGAAAAAGTAATGAAGAATAAGAAAGAGAAAACAATAGTAAAAGTAACTAACCATGAAAACCAATTTACTAAAAAATGAAAGAGAAAAAAGGGTGTATAGGTGAGAAAAATGTCAGTGGAGGAAACTAGTCCAAGGCAATGCCTCTGGTTCTGAACGAACCGAAATAACGAGCAAGACCCTTATCTTTACCACCTGCTGCGGTTGAGGTGCTCACAGGACGCCATTTAATTTTATATGCCACGCCATTTGTGTTTGTGATGGTGGTTGTACCAGCTCCTTGTAAAACATCATCATCAACCACGGCAGCCTTATTGTGTTTGGCTTGAGTTGTGTGTTTACTTTTTTTGTTCTTATTTTTGCCCTTGGAGGTCTTGACCTTCTTATTTTTGGCTTTGACAGTGGTGGTCTTGTGATTTCCACGCTTTTCAATATCCATTACTTGGTCAAGCATTGTGGCAACGTGGACCGGATTGGCATTTCCTGTTGCCAACTGATTTTGGGATGGATCGTAATCGTTATCGTTGATAGTCAACGCCAGAGTAACCAAGACAAATAACAAAAAGTTTGTTGGGAACAACATGGTGTGAACAAAATATAGGTACTGTTACTTAAATAATGTGTCACTTTTTTGATGATAAAAGGGAGGAGTATGAAAACTGAGCTATTTTATATACTTTCTACGTTTTTTTTACGTTTTTACTATAATTTCATGTGTCGTGTACATAGGGGTACCGCAAATCACAGAGATCCACAGAAAAATCAGAGTTATCTTTGCCTGTGGAAGCAAATCGGGCGATTCTCGGCGTTTTTGGCGCGACGACGGAGAATATCCACATATTAGTCTCCGTCCCTCCTGTTTTTTGAACCTCGTATAGGTGATTTCACCTACTGTGCAATAAATATTAGACAGTTTACCACCCTCTACAAATTTCAGGTGTACTAGTAATATTCGAGTACTATTGTCATTTCACGTAGATATATATACGCATGGTATCTAAGTTTTTGTCTTGACACTTCACTCCAGACTTTGAATGTATTTATCCGTAGTGCAAGTGGCACTTTCTCTGATTTTCCATCACAGATACATTGATCTCTGTTTCAACATCAATGAAAAGGATGATAATGGGATTAAGCAGATACCACGATAATGTGGCTCCTCAATCACTGTAACCAGTTACTGGATTGAAGTGCAGTTGCTGAAAAACTCTAAACTTTGAAAGAAGGGAGTAACATTTGGTAGATTAGAAGAATAATAATAATCCCCTTGCAAAACGTTTTGCTGGGAACGGTTGGAAAATATATTTTGAGCATATCATAGTTTTTTCTTTGCAACATAATTTTTATCTTAGGCAAAGAAGTTGATGTCTTGAGTTACTTCAATTCTGATACATGAAGCTTACCCGAGCTCTAAGTGCAAACCATTTAGCCTTGAAGATGGTGATTAAAAAAAGGATTGTCAATGGGACCCGGTTCCCCAGTACAAAAGGGGATCAAAGTTTCTGATAGTATTACCTTATATAGAGAATTAACAAGACTTACAACATTATATCACATCATCCTGGTACTCCGTATCATTAATCTATGCTATTTATTATATTTACATCCAACCACATGAGTTTTCTTTCCACTAATTATCAATCTGTTGTATAGCATCACTGGTCCGTATTAACCAGCCCCTGAGTAACAGACAGGAAGAAAACACATCAAAAGAGGAGAAACGTGGAGAAATATATTCTTCTAAAACAGGAATAAAATAGTTAAAAGGTGACACTATTATTCTTTGGGGTGGAGGTTTAGTAAATTAGGATGACCATGCACGGTCGCGCACTTCCGGAGTGGAGGGAAAACTTATCAAACACCACGTTCACCACGACAATATGGCCAGTTAATATTCACAGTGGGTAATAAAAATATTCAATTTTTTTTCAGGATGACAATGTCAGTAATTTAATCTTAAAATTAATATACATATCTGATATACTTTCATTGATATACTATATTATTATACTTTCATTGATATAATATATTATTATACTTTTGATGTTCAGAAACGAAAGATCCACCAAATAATTTTTCCCCTTTTTTCCAGTTAGTCCCAATCGGGAATGACCCACCAAATAATTTTAAGTTATTCATTTATTTAGTATCTTTTCCCCAAAATATCAACAGGTTTAAACATCAGTATCCATATACCATCACACTGAGAAATAATGAAAGTCTCAATCTTTGTGGCTTCTCTTATTGCCAGTGTCCAAGGGGCCATCGTCGAAAAGCGGTTATATACCCCAAACTGGCGAGCTATCAACCCTGAAAATAATGGTGGAACTTTCAAGATCCCATTCGAAGTTTCTCAAAAGGATCCTATGGACTACTCCAAAATCGTGAAGCGTGATGGCAGAAATAAAACACAAATAGCAGAAGGTGAAGTGGTACTCAGTAATCTGAATGATCTTTTTTACATGGCCAACGTTTCCCTCGGTACCCCTCCACAAAACTTTTCAGTAATAATTTCCACCAATGATGCTGATTTCTGGGTGTTTTCTAAATCAAATCCATACTGTCTGTTCAATTCTCAATACGATAACGTGAAATTACATTCTCGAGAAGAAGACAAAGAAGACGAAGAAGACGAAGATGATGCTGATACTGCCACTGCTACTGCCACTGCTACTGCCACTGCCACTGCCACTGCTACTGCCGATGGTTATGATGATATATTGGAATATTTACTGAGCAAGTACGAGGCCGACTTGAGCAATTATCTAAAAACTAATACAGGCTCATCTGTTACTGAGATTTACGACATAATAACTTACACGAACGAAGGGAATTTAGAAACAATCACCATATCTCCGGACCCGGAACCTGCTACTGATGATGACACCACAGGAATGATAACCAAGACTGCCACCACATTTTCTCTGTCCATCATTGCAACAGCTACCACTGAGGAAGTTTCAAACGCAAGTTCCACTAAATCGGATATCGGAGTTTCAACTATCACCGGACAAGTTTCAAATGCAAGTTCCACTTTATCCGATATTAGCGTTTCAGGAAGAGTGACCCGAATCACTCCGTATTTTGCATGGACACAGACTTACGTCTTTCCAACTGCTACCGCCTTGGCTCTCATTGATTGTGATAGTGTTGGCTACTTTGATTCAAACTCCTCTGGAACTTTTAATGACACTGGTGAATGGTTCTCTTTTGATTATATCGAAGACGATGGGTTCGTTGAAGGGACGGTGGCTCAAGATACTTTGATTTTCAACGAATTCGTCATAGAAGACTACACCTTTGGTTTAGCATATGCCTCCAATAGATCAGACATGACGTTTGGCATCGGGTTAACTGGGACTGAAGATTTGGGAATATATGATAACTTGCCATTGAGGCTTATTGATAGTGGATATATCAATAGAGCTATCTATTCTATTTTTCTCGAGTCGATGGAAGCTAAAACAGGGTCCATTCTTTTCGGTGGGGTAGACTCTGCAAAATACACCGGGACCCTCTATGCTTTCCCAATGTTGACTCTTGACTCCAGTTATGATGTTCCAACATATTTCTACATCAGCACCGATTCCATTGATTTGACTGACAATAACAATGGTTCAGTTGTCCAGCAATTAACTTATGCTAAACATCCAATGTTGTTGGATACTTCCAAAGCTTTTTTCTATATGCCTAATTTTGCTTTCTTGAGATTAACAAACGCTTTCCCGGGGATTTCTTATATCAACGATGTTGGTGCTTATCTTGCAAAGTGTGATCTTCTCAAGGACTATACTATGAATCTCCACATTCAAGGGGTAAACTACTCTATCCCACTTTCAGTGTTCGGTAAGCCAATGTCAGAAATGGTGGAAGAACAGTATTTTTACGGACAGACTATACCTAAGTCTGAAATCAAAGACTATTGCTACTTGCAGATGGGTGATACTGAAGATAATACGATCATTGCTGGGAATAATTTTTTGCGTTGGTTCTATATTACTTTCGATTTGACCTATTACGAAATCTACATGGCTGAAGCAAACCTTCAAGGGAACACTTCGGAAAACATTCAGGTGGTTGACGCCTATGGGACCGTTCCCGGTGCCAAAATGGCCCCAAATTACTACGACATTTACGAAGGCAATTCTACCACACCGTCCAGCTACGATGGCTCTGAACCATTTTTTAATCACACCTTCGTTTCGGGGACCAAGTACTTGAATGGTGGTGTGAAGTTGCCTGCAAGTGGCCACTTGTGGTCTTGTGTCGTTGGGACGATTGCCTATTTTATGTTTAGTTGTTGAATAGAGTATTTTTTTTCTCGTCATTAATTCATTTTTTCTTCTCCTAAATTATTATTATAATAGTTATTATTTCTACCATAATTAAAAAAATATTTTACCTTTCTTGCTATATGAACTTTTATCAGACTATATACGGTGCATATTTATTGTATGATAATAACTACTTGTCCTCCATCTACTTACCTACACTTTGTAATACTCTGGAATACAAAATTGGACCCTCATATAGTATATCCTTCCTTCCATGATAGTTGCAAAATCCACCAGCAAATTATAATTTCTACAGGCTAAACTAGACTTCAGGATTACAAGACATTAGAAAGTTCTTAATATTTACCATATTCAGAGTCAAGAACGCCACTATTTATAAGAGATATATGGTTTGAGGAATAGTAATGTCCTAGTTCTCAATCGACGTGCTCAAGTTACCTCTGTCGTGGTGGTGTACCGGCAAAATCCAATGATCCAGTCATTAGTTTCGTGTTATAGGTTTCAGGGATGGCCGGAATGGCAATTGTGAAACATTAGGAAAGTCTCCCGTCAATATCTTCTCTCTCTCTCTCTCTCTCTCTCTCTCTCTCATATATATATATATTTATAAGTTGTGGATGTTATGGATATAATATTATAAATAAGAAAACTGTCTTCTAGAGTTTTTTTTGCATCACTTCTCGTTTTATTATTGTTGTTTGGTATTGGAGACAATAATCGGCGTTATTAAAAAAGTACTTCAAAAACAATTTTTTTTTTTTTTCATTTTTGTATAAATTATATACAATAACTCTCCATCCTGCTATCTTAGTCTTTTTGCTACTCATTTAGTCCTTCATATTTAAACAAGTCAAGAAACGAAAAACAACAAGAATATGGTACACGCTAATTCTGTTCTCTCTCAATTCAATTCGATACAATCTGCTAATGCTGCCTGGTCCTCCTCTTACAATCAGGAAACTGAACTATACGGCCTTGGCACCACTGATAGTGACGATCTGGGTGTTATGCTTGGGTCTGATTGGTGGACTAGCATCACTTCTACTTCATCTGGTGCTGATGATGCTACTGCCAATAGTACCACCATTCATTCTGCTACTGAAGCCGGCTCCTCCACCATCACTTATTCCGGCAGTGCTATAAAGCCACAGAGTAGTAGCACCACCGAAGACGCCTCTTCATCTAGTGGATCCACCACTGCTTCAGGATTGGCTGCTGCCAATGGTGTGCACATTGCAGGTGTCAGTGCATTGATGGCTGCTGTTGGCCTCGCTTTGTTATGATCACCTTTTTGTTATTGTTAGTATAGATTTGCTTTTTTTTTTTTGTTTTCATCAATGATATTTTAAATTGGCAATTCGATGAAATTTCTCATTGCAAGACAACTACAGATAGTAATGTTTATATGTTTTTTGTAAATACGATATTTTTTGCTTAGCTATTGTACTGCACTTTGTATTACAGCCTACCCACGATTCTTTCAGGATGTAAATATAGGCCACGTTTATATCTACTTTGACCAATTGGTTAGTTGGTCAAGCTAACTAAAAAAAGGGGAAGATTATCGTTATACCCGACGGCCGAGATACGGGTAATCATAACGCACCACCTACGGGAGGCTTCAAGCAGTCTTTTATCGTGTTGTACAATAAACATATGAATAGTAATAAGAAAATAGGGTGTAACTCCACACAAAGTTTATGTGCTTCTTGTCTGTGTGTTTGCACTCCGTGTCGACTTTCAAAACAATAATTAGCTGCTTTCGATGCACGAATAGCTAGGGCCGGTGACTCTGCATACCTGGATGTTTCAGAATAGGAAAGTGCCAGAAAGGTAATGTGTTTTCCTGCCAGCCTGTCCCCATGTTTCTTTCACAATCTTCTTGTAATGAAGTATATGGAGCAGTGTGAAAACAAAATACAAGATACTCATAAATCATATATTTATATATACTATGAGGATAACCATGGGAGACCTTCCTTCCCGTCATTTCAATTCTCTATATTTCTTCTTATTCCTTTTCCGTCCATTCTTGGAGATCTGCAGCACGAAACTATTGATTGGATTACTACAAACTATTGACTGGATCGAAAAGATTTCTATTTATGCGCAAAAAAATATCTAATGAGAAAGTAAGACCCAATTTTATTTTCTTTCTTTCTTCACACAAGCCAAACAAAACAAAAAATTGTCTCACTAGCTTCATCCATCAATAAAATCTTAGAAACACATCTTTAATATTTTTTTTATGATGGATGATAAAAAAGTAGAACCAGGAACAAAGCTTAAAGATAATGATTGGATCTTCAAAAGTCAAGAAGAACTATTCAATCTTGATGGGTCTTTGGGCCTCCCTACTTATGAAATCAATCATTTTGATACTGTTGGACACCCAAACAAACGAAGCTCTCTAGATGGTAATTCCAGGAAGGATCTGCTGAACAAAAAAGGGCTGGTGGTTGGCAATAACAATATTATTCAAGAGCTGCCACAAGAGGAGGAAGCAGAACCATACAAAGACAATTTTGTGGGGCCTGAAACCATTGCGAACGCTAAAGAGCACAGATACCTCAATATTTTCACTAAACCATTCAGAAACTTTGCCAGTAAGCATGTTTCTAAATCATTCTATGTCTTTATTGGGGTCTCAGTGCTATCCACGATCCTCATATTGCCTTTCCAAGTATTTCTCATTTACGATTCATCTCACGCCTACAAATTCAATGGGGATACATTGTATCCAGTGTTCCGGAGACAAGCTCTCACAGTTGGTTCTGCCATGCTTATCTTCGCCAGAGTGTATCAGATTTTCATGTCGCTCAACGCACTTATTACTAAAAACACTATTCAAGCTTTATATGTCCTTGTGTTTTTGGTTTCAGTTTTCGCCAGTTCTGTCCTGTATATGTGCAATTTTCCTGAAGATATAGGTACTTCAAAATCTCCTGGTGAACTTATCTTGGTTAAATTCAGTAGTTATTGGATCATTGCTCTCTCAGGATTGACAATTGTCGGTCAGACTGTGCTTTTTGTATGGAAATTAGGTAAAGAACTTAGTTGGGCAAGATTCAAAAGTATGAATAGCTCAATGAGCACCAGAAGTATGGTTCTCGTCGTCCAGAACTACAAGGCATTATTAATCGTCAATGGCTTCTTCATTGTTTATGATTTGGTTATGACCATCAATTTCCCATATAAGACTATCCAGAAGTCATATGATGCTCTCAGTATTATCGCAATGATCCTCATTGGTTTGACTGCGTTAGTTCTTACTTATCTTTACTTTGCTGTTGATAGAAAATCAATTACTGCTTTAAAGTTGGGGAATTTTTACATGCTTATTACATTCATTATAACTCTGACAAGTGGCTACATGCTTCCAACACTTTCTCTGATGCTTTACTATGATCCAGCAGTCGAGGATCTTGTCCTGAAATCATTTATTAACGCTTCGTCTGAATACGTCAGCATAATGCATTATTTCAGAGGGGCGTTTGCACCTTTTCATTACTTGTTTTTGATATTTAATTTTGTGGTATCAATCTATTTGATCTCTTTATTTTACAAGGAGAAAAAGCCTAAATCAATTCAATGGTGGAAGAAACTGGGTAATCTGGATTTACCAACTATTACCAATGATGCAGACCACAAAATGGAATTGACATCGCAAATCGCGGCATTATTGGTCCAAAACATTATTTTGGCTTGTGTGGCTTCGGCTTTGGGCATTGGTTTCATGTCATACATTTATACTGTTCGGAAAAAGTTCTTGCTTCCTTGGTATTTAGTGTCCATCATATCTATTTTTGCAATCCTCGGGCTTTCGATAGCGGCTTACATCTGCTTTATCCGTTCCGGAAACCATAAATGTCCAAAATATTTGGAGATCTTCAACAACTCCCAAAAATCTCCAACACCGCAAAACATTTCTTTACTTAGCTTGACCAAGATCAAATGCTTATTTGCCGCGTCAGTTGCCATTGCGTTCATTCTCCTCAATGGAGCTGTTTATTTCATGTTTAATATTGTGAATTTCTGCCAATATTATGGTTTCGCTCAGATGGTAACTATCAACTCTGTCCCAGAAAGTCTAACTTATGCTTCATTTGTGGAGGACTATTTGATTGCATTTCATGAATATTCTGTCGATCCAGAAGCCTATGAAGGACCGCTAGAACAATTGGAGGTGTATTTCACTGACATCTATAAACCAGTTTTGGAAGCATTATTACCAATGGGGAAAGCAAAACCTTCAGCTCTTGCAATTTTGATGTGCTTTGTAGCATTTATTTTCTTGTTGAAACAGAGCTTTGATTATTCAAAACTATTGTATTTTTCTGGGAGACTTGGTGAATTAAGTCAGAAATGCATTACCAACATTGCATTAGAGGAAAATAAGGCTGTGGAGCCACTGACAAGCGCACTTAGTTCAACCGCCTCTGTTGAAGCTCCCGGAAAAGTTTCCACAGTCTCAAAGCTTCTTATTCAGCTTATGTCGTTGGCATATTTCAACTTGTACTTCATTGCAGTAGTGTTCTTGATGTATGCCACATTTCCTCTTGATTATTGGCAAGTGAATTATTTAACACCCACGCTGGATGTCACTTCCACCTTAATTGCTATTGGTGTTATTCACATTGCCTATATTGTTATTGTGGCCGTTTTTCTAAGCTCAGTGAGTTATTTGCACAATAAGAATCACGAATCAGTTGAGAAAAAAAGAACGCTCACAAAAATCATGGCTTTGTGGTTTGTTGGTAGTGGTGTTATTTGGATTCCAATGATCTGCTATCAATTTTACAGGATTTTTACAATATATACTGTAGTATATGATACCAATGTTGACAATCTTTCATTTTTCCCCCCGGTTTTTGCAGGGTTGATAGCTGAGTTGGTTACATTCTTAGCTGCTATCGTCGGAGGAGGTATATTATGGCGGAAGGTCAAAGATGAAGGCAAGAAATACGAATTGATGTGACCAAAAAATCTTGCCCATGGATGAGTGAAGCTCTTCTTTGATCTTCTTTCTCCTTTTTTTTTTTCTTCTGTATCTTTTACATCTGTCATTAGTCTTCGCTTGAAATCGTCTTCACTTTGAAGTTCGATGCCTCTATATTCTTCATTCGTCTTTTTTGTTTTGATAAATTCAATTTTTCTGGATCGCTACCAGCTTTTACCAATATTTTTCTGGTTATGTGGAAATTTTTTTTGTTTTCAACTGGATGTGAGCTGGAAAGATCTCTACCAGAGAAGTTAATCTAACCTAATTTCAATTTTACGTTTCGTCTGTTTTTTCAAGGCTAGTATATAATCTGCTGCTACTAAATAATACTCTCAAATATATTATTTTTTCATCAAATGTTCTTACTATCACCGATTGAGATGAAAATAACGAACATCAAAATATGATGGTTAATGGATTTTATCCTTTAGTGTTAAAATTGGCAAACCCCTGCGCCAAGATCTTCCTGGAAAACAGCAGAACTCCCCAAGGGTTTCTAACTTGATCGTATTTTGGTTCTACCACCCAAACATTCAAACAATTGTGACAAAATGACAATAGGAGAAGAGACGGTATGCTAATATGGTGAGAAATGCCAGTGCTTGATCATCAATAGAAATGGCAAAGAACAAGTAGACGAAGTTATCTAAATTTAACAACAACAGATATGAGCCAGCTTGTGAAATTCTAAGGAGTATGGATAAAAAAAGAAAATGGATATATATATATATATATATATATATAGTGGGTACCACTTCCATGGTATCATCCAATCATATTAGCCATTGATTAATGGTTCAACTACTAGCAATACACTCCACTGACTGGTGATGATTTGCATGGCTAATAAGCTGAGAATTATTACTATACTTTATGGAGATGATATGGGTCACATATACATAGATATCTGTATGAAGCTTCAAGTTATCGTCAAAGCAAGGATTTCACAATTTAAGGATCCAATAATCTTACCAAATACAAGGCACACTACAATAGTTAGGGAATAAATTTTTTTTATGCAATAAACAGTGTTTATTATTTATTAAACATAATAAACATCGTTTTAAACCCACATCTATTGTATGCCATAACTTATTTCCAATCTTGAGACCGTCAAGGCCAATGACAGTCAGCTCAAAGCTACTCAAGTAGCACGACATATCACCGGATCACAGATCATATTTTTCTTTTTCAGATACCTAGAACGTCAGTGACCTCATTGGCTTCGATTTTTAAAGGAGAAGTTTCCTGACCGTTGTCTGTACAGTGATATTTTCAGGCATGTTATAACTCAGCCAAATGAAGGTTACCCTCTTGTAACATTCGGTGTACCCGCTGGTTCAAACTCAATTTACTTACACACCATATATGGTTATACTTTGTTCACAAACCATAAGAATCACAGAAACGAGTACGTTCGCTTATGCCTATTAATCAAGATTTCACGGATCTCTGTTCTGATATTCCGATTTCGTTCTCGATGACTGTCTTTTAATAATAATGAGGCTACCGAGAATTTTGCGAGATTTCAGTAATAACTTTTTAAATTTTGTGGGAACTTTTTTCGATGATCAGCGATAGTTTTTGGACAGTTCTCACTGGTGAGAATCACCTAAAAAAAAATCAGCTGGTTTTTATTCAATAGTCCCAAAACATTACACAGGGTCTCCAACACAGGATACCTTTCCAGCTATTGCAAACAACAACATTCAAAACAGATTGAGTGATGACATTATTGAATGCTATTCCCATGGCTATTCGGATGTATCATATATGAAACATCTATTACGGTAACAACCTTTTTTAGACTCTCGCCGGGTTACGCCCATCTTTTTTGTCTTTTTTCCCCCCTTGAAAGACCCATCGATTAATCGCAAAAACGGGGTCTAGGACCCGTGGATACTTGGCACTATAAAAAGCGCTGTTGCCGGCTTTTATGAACCACTCATTGGTCGCCACATCCACTAAATACATCACATATACTTTTCGAAATGGCACCATACTACGATGAGGATGAAATCTCCCTATACGGGCGTTACATATACCCAATTTATCTTGATGAAGATGATAATGGATCCGGTTGTACTGCTGGATGTCGAACAGGGGTAATTATTGCCCTGGTTTTCTTGGGTATCCTTATATTCCTTTATATCTTGGCTCTCATAAACAGATTTTTGATTTGTATTCCAGGCTGGGATGATTCTTTCGGTAGAATCATATGTTGGGGCCGTCTTAGGCGTCCACAAAAGGTTGAAGGGTTTGCTCCTTTGAATAACCCTCAGTTCTCTCGCCAAGTGGACCCAATTCCAGTTTCCATGCCTCCAAATGATCAATACCGTGAGGATATCCAACTTTCGGAGCCATATAGAGGATATGCCGGTAGACCTGGTGGTGCCCCATATCCACCAGAAAGTGAGAACCCATTTGAACCACATAATTCACATGCACCACACACTAATTAGAATATGATGATTGGTTGGAAAGTATGATGTTTATTAGATCGAAATTATCTAGATTATTGTGTATGTATTGTTTGTTTGTTTGTTTTTCCCCTTCTTTTCATTCTAATTTTATAATTTTTTTAACTGTGTTCATTTATCTTAACTTATTTATTTTTATTAAACTCTTTTTACTATTTATTCAGTCACACAGGTTCTTATTTATTTATGTACTTTTGTTCTACGAAAAGCGGTCTCCTTGGTAATGTATTGGCAGCACAATAAAAAGATCAATGGTCACATGATTATGTCAAAAGCATTCAATTCCCCGGGTCCATCTAGCTAATAGAAGAAAAGAGCCCTTTAACATATGGGGTGAGCCATAGAAAACTGACTCCAAGTGAGCCAAAAAGAATGAAGAAGTCATTCACGATCAGTTCTAGTTTGTAGTTCCTTACAGCATTAACTATGCTTCTACTTCTCACTGCTTAGCCCTCATTTCTGAGCTCACACCAATAAGGTTACTGATGATTTCTTTCAACCTGGGTCAATATGCTATGGAGCCTAATCCCAATTATCAATTATGTTTCAGAGTCTGGATTATATTGAATATTTTGTAAATCGATATACCACCACGATGGTAAATATTGGCAAAAATATTTCCCACTTTTATGGTATATTATGCAAGGGTGTCAATATTATTGTGTACTGATTTTTATGTAGAAAGATCTTCCAAATTGCCTATGCACCACGATAGTTAGAGAAGATGTGGAAGAGATGTAATTGACTGATAAACACTCTTGTCAATTAACAAGGCAATTATTATTCCTTATTCAATTTTTAACTAACAAAAATGATCAACTTCGCTCAGGCGAAGATGAATGTTGGTGTGCTAGCGGTTACGCTAAATGAGCATAGAATCGAGTAGTTATTTTATTAATATACTCATATTTTTTTTTTCGATCAAAGTTCGATTTATAGTAGACTCTCTAACAGGGCACTAGTAACCATTAGCAGCTCACTCGGGTGCTGGCTTAGCATTTCTGCGGTCTTTCTAGTCGTTAGTTAGCATACAAAATTGATCAGAGAGATACTAAAGAGTTTTGTCGGCATGGGCCACCACTGTTGACTTTGAGTTATCTAGTATCGACGAATTACTGGGTTACTGTTATAAATGCCATTGACGAATGAGGTGCACATCCCACTAGAACAGAATAGTGTTGGGATACGCAAAAATATCTTCTACAGAACATTCAATAGGATCAGAAGCGGAACTAATTGGTGATCCATATTCTTCTGAATATATAGAAGCCATGGCAACATTAAACGAACCATATTCAGGCCCAAGAAAACCAGATCAAAAGAAGAAGTAATGATCTATCGCTATAAAGAGATAAGATTATGTAAATATATTACAACTTACTCTTAGGGGACTGAAGTCCCTCTTTTATAGTTCTCTCGATGCCCTCTGCTTCTTGTATTGGGTGGGATATATTACAATGGTATAGGCTCTACCTTTATTACCTCTTAGCATGGACTAGGGTATTATCTCGTTACAGGTAGATTGGCATTTTATATAAGAATAAAAATTCTTACATTTTCGTCAATCATTCTAAATGGAACAAAAATAAATAAAGAAGTGATACCAAAACAATTAAAAAAGACTACTTCAACACATATGAAGATTATTGATAAGTATTGACCCCTCCCAGCTGTACTTACTACATGTTTTTTACGAATGACGAGGTTATCTGTTCCTTATTAATTTTTTTTTTTTAGAAACACTCAATTAGCCCTCTTGTCTTTTTTTTTGTTCTTTTATCTTAGCGTATTGATTTCTGTGTTTAGTTCTATTTGATCAGAGCGATAATGTGTTTGAGATATTAGAACCAGTCGCTAGTATTGGGACATACCATCAGTGTGGTGCGTCGCATCTAGAGCACTGGCGGAACTGCAAAGCCTGTCAACGAATAATGCTTACGGCGTTATTGAACGATACAGATTGCACGAATAGGCCAAGAGGAACTAACTTGTCTATATTATGTGAAGTTAATAACATGAAGAAGTCTTATTTAAGGAGCTTGTGCTCCTGCAGTCTATAGGAGTAGCAGAATAAAAAGCAGACTAGATAAATCTAAGACGTCTATTGTCCAACCCAAAACACTCAGTCAACCATAAATTATTCGCTTTTTTCTCCTTAGAAGGCATCAAACGATCCTCAACGACCTCATAGTGCTAATGCTAATAGTACGAGACAATAAATTATTTCTTTTTATTTGGAATATTATATAATATTAAATGACATTAATTTAATATGTATGTTGAAGATAGTTAGCGTTGTCCGGATTGATGATCACCGAATTGATGACTACCAATTGCTGTTAGTAGAGTTATCTTGAGACAGCACACTGAGAGTGCGCATATTGTAACACACTGTTTTGAAAGGCTTATGGATGATATTTACGACTACAGATTGCATTATGCTAATTGTTTTATGATCTGACTGAACAAGAATTTTCAGTCGTTCTTTTTACGATTATTGTTTTGAATGCTTATATATTCAGCATAGGTGAAATTTAAGAAAATTTTGCGACACTTTGAAAAATTTAACAAAACAAAGTAATTCAGGAGAAGCATTGGTGTTTGATATCGTAAGTTATTGCTCTAATTAATGAGTATTTCAAATAATAATTATCCTTGCACGTATTAATAGTGGACGTGCAGTCGGACTTTCCAGAAATGATGCCATATGAATTCGTATCAAAAAGGAGGTTGTTATTTTTCTTTGTTTTTTTGCTCTTTTTGTCATCTTGTCTGCAGGCTATCTTGGCAGATAGAAGTTGTCAGTTTTGGAAGAATTAGAATTTGGGATTGTCCCGAGATCAGATCTCGGCGTCTCAAATAACAAGAAAAACAGTTTCCCATTTGGCACAACAATGCAGTTGACGATCTTCTTTCGTGTTTACACATAAAGTAGCATAAACTAAAAACACCCTACTTTCAGAATGGAAAAAAGGAGAATTTTAGCAATATAAATCGCCCATATTCCCACTATTATCTATTCCCTAAACAATGCATATTCACCTTGAATACTATCTTTTGTTTGTTTTAACAATCATCTTCAATCATGAAATTATTTAATGCCATCGTGGCTCTTGCATTAGCCTCAAAGTTCACAATTGCTGCTTACTTGGAATATTCCCCAATAGAGGTAGTGGCTCCAGTTAAAAGACACATCGTGCCAACTTACAATATCACAAACTCAACTATTAGTGGTACTAAGAGTTCTTCCTCTAATACTCAAGGATCACATTCTGATACTAAGGGGACATCTATTGGGTCTAGCTCTTCTGCTAGTTCCTCTACCGGTTCTTCTACTACAGTGTCATCAATCTCATCGTCGAAGCCTGATTCTAGTTATTCTAGCTATGAGGAAGAAAAACAGGAAGTTTTCACCTTCGTCAAAAAATTTTGGACAACCTTCATTAACCCTGCTGATGACGCAGAAGCCTTGAAAATTAACTCTACTTTCTTTACCGAAGATTGTAAAGGTAGAGTGAGTTTGACTCGTGATTTCGAAGGTGATGAATTGAATACAGAATATATCTTTGGTTTGTTCAGTAACGTTTTTGAAGTGAAATTCAGAATGGTCGGGATCCCTATCAACCACACAATCATGAACTTTTTGTACGATGGCATGAAGGCTGTTAGCACGGTCAATGTAGAGTTCTACATTCCTTTAGCCGATTATTATATCCCAATACAGATTGACTTGTGGTTCGTACTTGTTAAGACTAACGGGTACTTACAAATCGCGGAATATGATGGGATTTTCAGAAACTTTGACAGAGCTTATGAAGAAACTAATGCTTACGTCCAAGGAATGATTGGTGAAGTATATGGCCCATTATATCCAAATAAAACCTCTCTTGAAATTTATACTGGCTTTGCTATCCAATCTATTTGTGAAGTACATCAACAGTACTGTCTTGGGGAAAACCAGCAATATTCCAGCTATGATGCCTGCGCGGCCTTCTTGTCTACTGTGAGACTCGGTCAAGGTTTCGAAGGTGGTAGAGACACCATTTTCTGCCGTAACTTGCATCAAGTTATGTTGCCATTTAGACCGGCTGTCCACTGCCCACATATTGGTCCAACTGGTGGAGATATGTGTACTGACACTGACACAACCTACAACGAGGTGGTCGATAGCTACAGCACTTACTTTGACCCATTGTTCATTAGTATTTAAACTTGGCATGTTTTCTTTTTAGCTCTATCATTTTATCATTCTTTTACTTCTTCGCCTCTCTTATATTGTTTCTTAAAGAATCTCTGATTCAAAAATCTTATTCCCTTTTCTACAGCTCTCTTATACCCAAAATGATTCCAGCAGCGAATTATTCTCTATCTTTTCTTGCTTATATGATGAAATTATTCTAGAATTTTGAGTTTTAATATCTAATGAAATCAATAATAAGTCTATAACGCGGTTGGTTTTTTAGTAGTAAAAATGGATTCCCAAATTAACCATCTCATTAATGTCTCTTTTCTACAACACGAGGCAACAGCTGTAGTAATGTTATATTCGTTATAGAAACTAAAGGCAGCAAATTGTAAGCTAAACCATTATCATTGAGAATTACTGCATTTCTTTAGGCTAAAATATTTCATCGGTAACTAGTAAGAAACAATATTGGTGCTGCTTTTGGAATTATTCATCCAAAGAAGAATATCCAGGTTAGTCTAGAGTACGCATTTAATAACAATAGCAGAAATCTCTGAGTGTCATCTTATTATCTTTCATCCATTAAATCCAAACCATTCTATAATATATAATTTAGATTACCTTTTTTTTACGTCTTCTATCTGTTGTACAACTCTACACTCTCATCTTTCAATTTGACTAGTAGTATATTGAAACAATGCATTATGCTTCATATATAAGTTGGCAGCAAGGCAATATGAGAGTTTTAAGAGACTACTTGACCATTGAGATGATTGTTAGCAATCATAGAGAACAAGCAAAAAAGAAAAAAAAAAAGAAGTTGTATGAAATTTGCCTTTCCTTAGGAAGTTCTTAAATTGAGATTTTAATGAGTTGCGATCCATTAGTACATGATTCTCAATATTTTAATACGCTCTGAAAGGTACTCACTTTTCGTTCAAGTTTCTTAGAAATTTGTTTAGTGTTGTCCAATTAATCACATACTTGCTGTATTCAAAAGTGCAGGTGCTTATTTTATCCCATAACCCGCTAGATGTATTGTCTAATATTACAGAATATCGATATTTATGATATTGGAAACCTCCTGTTATATTTAATTAGATATTAATTGTTTAAGAATCTCGCATTCATTTGATATTACTCTATTCATCAGCTTTTACTTACCATACATACACTGTAGGATTACCATATTCTAAAGTTGTATATTTTTCTTTCCTAGACAGGTGGAGGGAGGTATCAATGCTGATATTGTAAGACCTTGAAAATGATAATTCTAATTTTCTCTCCATTTGCAACTGTATACACTATACGTAATCAAGAATGGTTATCAGTCAATTACACAGTATGTTCCGAAAAAAAAAAAAAAACTAACTTCAAAAGATTATAATGTGAATATGTATTTTTTTCGTTCAGAAAGTATATAAATAAAACCAAAGTCATGAACAAAGCATGGATAAATCAAAATAAAAAAAAACTTCCAACCACAATGAAAATAAAGCAAACTAATGAGAGAAACTAAAGAAAAAAAAACTTATGAAAAAACAAAAAAAAAATCAAATCTTTGGACCAGCATTGATAACCTCTTTAGTACAGCCGCTTTTGTAAGTTTCGAAATTTTCATCGAATAATGTAGCCAAATCCTGCAATCTGCCATCTAATCCTTTACTGTGAAATTCATCATGGAATGGGTTTAAAAGCTCTTTAGGAACACTGCCACACGACTTAGGCACTTGCAAGTTAAACACTGGGTAAGTCTCGTATTCCACATTGTTCAAGCTTCCATTATGGATATTATCCAAGATCTCTCTGGTGAATGCGAGTGGACAACGCTTACCACCATTGTTGATACCTTGGCCGACCCAACCGGTGTTCAATAACCACGCCTTGGTTTGATGTTGTTCCATCTTTGATGAGAGCATCGCGGCGTACTTCATTGGGTGTAATGCAAGGAACGGTTGGCCATAACATGAACTGAAAGTGGCTTGGGGTTCGGTAACCCCTTCTTCAGTGCCGGTCATCTTGGAAGTGTACCCGGAAATGAAATGGTACATTACCTGTTCTGGGGTGAGTTTAGATACCGCTGGCAAGACCCCACGAGCATCACAAGTGAGAAGCACGATATTGGAAGGATGGCGTTCATTGGCAACACAAGGGATTTTGGCATTGGAAATGAATTCAATAGGGTACGCACATCTGGTGTTCTCGGTAATGGAAATATCATGGTAATCTACCACCCGGGTTTCTTTATCATAAACGACATTTTCGAGCACCGAACCAAAACGAATGGCTTGGAAAATATCTGGTTCTCTTTCGTGAGATAATCCAATACATTTGGCGTAACACCCACCTTCTATGTTGAAAACCCCGTCGTCGGACCAACAGTGTTCGTCATCACCGATAAGCAAACGTTGAGGGTCAGCAGAAAGGGTGGTCTTACCAGTACCACTAAGACCAAAGAAGAGGGTCACGTCCTTATTGTCGTCGGTGGATTGGTTAGCAGAAGAATGCAAAGTTAACACATTATGGTTGATAGGCATGAGGTAAAACATCACGGTGAAGATACCTTTCTTCATTTCTCCAGCGTACTCAGTTCCCAAAATTACCATTTCCATTTCTTTGAAATTGATTTCCACTGAGGTAGAAGAGGTCATACCATCAGTGAAACGATTGGCAGGGAATTGACCGGCATTGTAAATGGTGAAATCCGGTTCGCCAAAAGTTTTGAGTTCTTCTTCGGTAGGAGTAATCAACATGTTCTTCATAAACAATGCATGGTAAGCTCTAGCACACACCACTCTCACCTTGATACGGTATTTTGGGTCCCATCCGGCAAACGCATCCACGACGAACAACTTGTCTCTGGTTCTAAGGTAATCTTTAGCCCGCTCCCTCGAGATTTTCCACACGTTTTCATTGACCTTGCGGTTGACTGGGCCCCACCAAATGTTATGGGTCGAAGTTTCTTCATCGACAATACGCTTGTCTCTAGGAGAACGGCCGGTTTTCGAACCGGAGTACGCGGTCAAAGCCCCTGTGGAAGAGATGATCGTACCTTTTTCCAGAAGACCATCTTCGTAAAGGATTGGTACTGAGGCGTTGTGACGAACAATAGCGTCTGGATCAAGACCAAGGGTAGCTTTGAATTGTGAATGGTCAAATGACATGATGGTGAACGAAAAAATTGAATGGGAATTAGCAAAGAGGGATTAGAAAAGTATTGCTTCCGATTCTAAATTGCAAAAATATTTTCATGATTGACAAAAAAACGAGAGCAGAGAATAGCCCTGAGTATTTATAGTAGTTTTGAGTAACGAAAACCTGTCAAGCAGTCCCGGCAAGTCACCAGAGAAAAGAAAATCTGGGGTAAACATCGCAATTCTCCCGGGAGAGAGGGATCTGGGCCTCGCATATTGTCCAGGGGCTCGTAATTATTCTTCGGAGAAGTTCGGGGTGTGGTTGAACGCCCGGAAGGAAGGGTGAGGGACGGTGGTGGGATGGTTTGGGATAGGTATTTTCATGCCCCATATAATAATATATAGTGTTATAGAGCAATCTCATTTATTATTGAGTATCGGTGTTAATGGATAACAGAGAGTTTGCCCTGTGAGTCTGTGTGGTTTAAATACCGGGATTGGCCGGGGATTTTCCAGCGTGCGTTGCTTCTTTTTTTTTTATCAATATGATGGGCGCGTATGACTGCAGTACAGGACAGGACAAATTACCGTGACATTCAGGTGACCTTTTGCGAGTGTCGGAGACCATCATTTGCCAGTAGAAGAAAAAAAAAAAAAATTGTAGTGTCTTTTATGATGACATCTTTATAAATCAATGCTAATCCTCACTAATATATATACATCTAAATAATAATTAGAATTGTACTACACAATGTTATCCAGATCACTTTTGACAACAGGCACCAGACATTTGCTTAGACCAACTACCATTCAAAGATTGAGCTTGTTACCATCAGTTTCCAAATTCACCCCGGCATTGCTTACCAATCATGGTTTGCTGCGATATTATTCGTTGGATGCCGCCACCGTCGGGCATCGCTCAGAATCTCAACAGCAGAACGATTTCTCAAGGGCCAACAATGGAGGTAATATCAACCAGGAATTGATGGGGTTGACCATATATAGTGATGCCAGATTACCACAAACCGCCGAAGAGTATGAATTGTACGACGATATTTACAAATTGATCCAGGAACGGATCTTGCCAAATATTCAGGAAGACGGGGGTCATATGGAATTCCGTGGGTATGACTTTGACAACGGGACGGTGTTTGTGAAGTTGAGCGGGGCGTGCACTTCGTGTTCGATGAGTGAGACAACTTTGAAGCATGGGATTGAGGGAATGTTGACATATTTTGTCCCAGAAGTAACGGAGGTTAAGCAAGTGTTTGACCCAGAAGAGCAAATTGCGATCTCTGAGTTCGAGAAGTTTGAAAGAAATCTTAAAGCGAAATGAATCGTCTCAAGTAGAGTATTTATAAACTAGATGAGTATCTCAATTCAAATGATTCTCGGAATTAGTTGTTTATTTGTTTCCCATTTTGCATCATTTCTTCTTCCACGTTTGTTATTTTTTCTGGGTCAAGGTTATTACTGTTGTATTGCAACATGTTGGTTATATTATATATATTTGATATTCAAGTTTTGTTGAACATTTTGCTAATAAAGAAATGTTAATTAGTGATATTTAAAGTGTAGTGGTGTATGACGGAGAAAACTTTTCCGCACCAGAAGAATGCCATTTTTAGCGGCCCTTGAACCAGAAACTGCCTGTACCAGCGCTAGCTAGACCCCTAATAATTGTTGTTGCAAGCACACAACTATAAATTATTACACGAAAAAAAAAAAAAAAAAAATAGGGGTTTTTTTTTTCCCGACAAAGCGTCACGCCTGTTGGTTGCAAAATGGATGAGAAATTTTACTGGCGGGGGGTTGAACGTTGAAAATTCCAAGAAAAATCGACGGGGCTTCATGAATGCTAATGCTTATTATATTAGAGTGATGAGTATCTATATGCTGGATTATACGCAGTAATACAATAGAACAAAAAGATGGTGTAAATTAGCGTTCAGAATCTGGGCTTCGGCTTGTCACTGCTGCTATAAATAAACAAAACACTGAAATGAAATGAAATCTGTGGGAGTTTCCACTAACAGAGAATTAATTACTAGAATGCTGAAACGTGTCTAGTATAATGTCTGTGTGGACATAAAAAAAAAGGATAATTAAAGGATTCCGGTACAGTGTTGCATAATTAACTTGCATTTTTATCCATAATGTTTCCCTATAAGTGTTTCTGCAAACTTTATTCCTCCCGTGCACTTCCCCAATCGGTACGCTTAAATTTTTGTTTTTTTCTTTTCACACGGAAAATATAAGAAGAATTACTTTCCCACTCCAATTGTTTTTGATACTTTTTATTATGTTATACCTGTACATTATTATCTCTTATTCCCACTACACATTCACCATGCTGTCAGAAAAATCATCGCCAAAGCCTTCAACAATAGATGTCGTACCGTACGACTCGCTCACACCAGAATCCGCCAAGGAATCGCTACTCAATACTATCCTCCTTTGGTCAATTATCGTTCTTTGCCTATGGAACTTGTATGCCATCATCAACATTAGAAAAGACTTGCGACTTGTAAATGACCTGTTGATCAAAGTATGGCAAGAACTGCATCCAAATGACGATTGGGGAATGCTTCATGATGTTTCCCAGGTAGATCTCTTGGATAAAGTAGAGGAATGGATCCAGCGTTTCTTTTGGTAAATAAATTAATGGGAAGCGGTTTATCTTGAAAAACCAACAAAAAAAACAAAAAAAAAACAATCCTGCGTTATTGCTAAGACCCAAGTCTTGATTATGCTTGGCACAGTGACAATTACAATTTACCTAGTGTGTATATATCTATACACCAAATTGGCATACTAAACATTGATAGTTATTCAGCAATAGTGCAGTTGGGATTAAAATAACTTATACATCAGGTGGAGGAGTTACTTTTATATTTACATTCTACAGTTGAACAGCATTAGAAATATACAAGGGGGATTGACAATAGCTACAACAATTCAAAAAGACCGGTAAATTAGAAGGGTAAACCAGCACCATGGGTTTTGCTGGAGTAGACTCCATTACCCTGGTTTCCTTTGGATCTTTACACCCGGGTAAATACACATTGACACTAATACCCACTAATCTGGTATATGTACCATATAATTGGATATTATAATCATTAATGTTGTTACCCTCTTTATCTTTATATTCTTATATCCGGGTAATTATTATAAATCAACAGAATCCCTCAATTTGGTATGTATACCATTGATATGGTAATTAAAATACAATAATATCTTACCCCAATCCTTTTAGCTTTTGTTGTTTTGTTCTAGCCCAGCTTCGGTGGCCAATTGAGCCAAAGTCAAATGGCCCAAATGAATGTCTTTTGATTTCTATAAAGAAGTGAATCGTTTGCTTGGCAAGGCCCTGTTTGTTGTGTGTCACTAGAAGGATTAGACTGATAATCCATTGCAAGCAGGTATGGATAGTTCAAAAAAAAAAAAAAAAAAAAAAAAGGAAGATCAACACTCTTTTCATACCTAGTAGGAAAAGCCAGAAATTTCAGTGGTGTCTCAACTACATTACTGCCCATTATTTGCTCTTACACTGAGCATGAACTGCTAAATATAGGCAGACTATAACTCCCATAATTGGCAAATAATGACTGCCCATACCTCCAAGAAGCGAAAAGTAGACAAAAATGGTGATGTCTTTCATAAATTCCAATACATTGTTCAAAAAAATGTTGCTTTCCCTGCCATGATACAAAAAGCAGTCGATGTACACGTGGAGAAACTGCCATGTTCTATCAAATATTCTCATATCGTACTCTCTATTATTGATTGCTTGGAAGAGAATGATTTCCAGTACTTCGAGGGACTTTCTTATTCACAGTTTAGTTACTTTCCCAAACAGGACTCGAAGGTCACGACTCAAGAATACAAAAGAGTTTATTTTAGATTGCAAAATTTTTAATAACAAGCCATTGGGCTACTATAAATTGCCTAGAAGCTTGAGTTTTAGTCTTGTGGATCCCAAGAAGTTGGAACAATATTTTAAGACTTGGATAGAAAAAGCGGCAGAAGGGTCAGATCAAGCAGACACAGACCAAACCCTGATTCCATTGCGGGTGTATGAAATTTTCAACTCAGATATGTCAATCATTGAAGTAAGTATATCAGATAAGGATGAGAATATAGACAGGGATGAAAATGATAGTAAGGACAAAATGGAAGTCGTTTAATATCCTGAAATATTATATGCAGAATCAAGGAGATTACCACTTGCAGCATAGCATTGGCTAGGATATCTCGAATCATCAATCTGGTGCCGCACCACGCCATTGTATCAATACGAGTGTAAACAGTGATCCATTCGTTCGTCGTTTGCATGTGGCACCATATACCACTATGGTGGAATACGGAAATAGGATTTCAAATGTGAACTTTCCCATAGCAGAGAATGACTATCTCAATGCTCATAGGGAATCTCGGGAGATATGCTATTTTCATGGAGCCGGAAAGGTGTCGATGGTGAATCATATTGTTCAATATTGTGCGAAAATGATGCCCTTATTCTGTTAATTTGGAGGTGCCACACATCCGCTTCATGGTCAGAGCCATTATAAGTGCAAAGAGTGATGTCTTGTAGGATTGATGAGACATGTAATGATAATATATTGTATGAGGATGATACGAATATCCTTCATTAGGAATTTCCAGTCGTTGTGGAAGGAATGTTCTACTATATCAGAAGCCAGTAATCCTACAAACTACAGTGACTATCATAATTAGTTTCTCAAGCTACAATAAAGGGTAATTTTCCAACCTGAATCCATTATAGTATAAGTATTCCACCGGTTGCCTAACCTTCTTCAACAAACCAGTAGCAGCAAAATATATTTTGATGGATATATTCATTGCGTTACCATTTCTGACCATCATATCTATTGGCCATGGTAGTACTCCAATTACACAGTCCTTTCAATTGCTCATTACTTGCAGTTTCATCTAAATTCCGTAGTATTCTGTAACTGCTTGTCTAATATCAAGATGATCGGCGGTATTGTAATTTATCTCCTATTGAAACCAAAACCAAAAACACAATACATAACAGAAACCCCAAAACATTTATCAATAATTGTGGAAAATGAAATCGTCGTATACTTCAACCAATCGTTTAGGAAAAAATGTTGATCCCTTCCAACCCCAGAACCCCATCATTTTCTCCTCCTCAACAAAAGTGTTATGCATGTATCTTGACATAAACCCATCTGGTGATACACTGTTTACTTGTGATGGATTTTTTTGATAATCATCAGTCACTAAGGTGATTCCAGAGTAACTTATTATTGTTTGCATAGTATTATGATGGAAATCAAGAGTGATAATTGGCAAAATAGGATACCAAACATGAATGAGAATGGAATAAATGATGATAACATGGCAACGAGTATACCAAACCAATGGATATTAACCACAACCCCTATATTTTTCCCTCTTTAATAGTCACTTGAAGTGCCCGGGCAAATAATAAAAAGAGGTTACCCTAGTTGTTGAAGAGCCAGACCATCCGGGTAATGAAGAAATAACCCCACCATCATCCCATGTAAATGGTATACATAAGTGCACCACCCCGACGGTTGCAACGCACACCCGGCAATAGAGGGGAAGCAGGCCGTCAGAGGGTGTGTCACTGGCAGGTGCTCATCTCTTAGAAAGCAGGAGGGGGTGGGGGCAACGAGAAAAAAACAAAAAGACAAGAAAAAAAAAACTGGCGGAAAATCTTTGACTTATTGAATATTCTCTTAACATCTAACATCATTATTATCGTATAAATATATATTAGATAAGATATAATTAAAAGAAGAAGAGAAAAAAAAAAAAGGGGAAAAAGGAAGAAAAGAAGAAAGTCTGATATTATTACTGCAAATTACAATCAAATCTTTTTTTTATAAGAATAATCAGAACTCCCCCAAGTCTCTTACAGGATAATAAATAACCATCCCATCGTTGTTCATATCGTTCTTCTTATCACATATCAATAGCTTTTCAAATGTTTAGAATCATTCAAAACTCAAGCATATCTACCATAAAGAATAAGGTGGGTAGCCAGGTGTCCCAGGCCACCACTAGAAATGGAATCAATAACTTGAATTACTCTTCCAGAAGATTGAACTCGACTATCCAAAACAGCATCGAACAAGACATTTTGAAACCCCAACAGCCTTCTCATATTAACGGCAATGGCAGAAACTATAGAAACACTAGACAGTCGAATAGCAAGAATAGAAACTTCCGCAACAACAATAACAATTATCACAACTCCAACCGAAGAATCAACCATGCCGCCAACGAAATCCCCCAAGGCACCGATAATCCATGGTTCCACGAACTTATGGCGTTCGAAGACTGTGTTGGCATCACTTATGATTCAAAAAACGCTTCGGCTTACCACAACCCCCAATTCTGGGCCTCGATCCAAAAGGCCATGGAATTATACACCAATTTGACCGGGACTCCTGACTTCAATGCGGAAAGAGTCGCTAAATTGATTTATCTTTTACACACGGGGTTGAGACAAAACCGTCAGCAGAGTTTGAAGTTGGACAAGAAACCGGACTTTGATGCCAGAAACTTCCATAAAGATATGATTGATTATATTTGTGTGTCGCTTAGGACAGTGGCTTCAGATATCATCAGTAACAAGAACTCTATCAACCAATACGGGGCCATGCACTTGATAACCTCGTTCAAGGAATTACAATTGTCCAATGAAGCGATCTCGATTTGGGAAAACGCCAGAATCTCCAACAGCGGCAATGTGTTTTTGGACCCAAGAGTCGTTGGGGTCATTTTGCCATTGATGTATGAAAATGGGCATTCGTTCCAAGATATCCAAAACTTATTTGAAACCTCTAGAGGACAAATTAATTATTACCATCCAAACTTGGCGGTAGGGATGATCCGTGCATGTTTATTAGCCAACGAAATCAACGTTGCCTTGAAATTGTTTGAAGAATTGTGTGGCAACAGTCAAGTGAAAAAGTTTGGGTATTTGACAGAAACCCATTTGAGTTTTATTGGAGAATCGCATGATTTAAGTGTTGCTAACACTTTCTTTGAAAAAGCGTTGTATGACGAAATGCCTTATAAAGTTGATTTACAAGTACCATATGTCAAGAAGTTTATTTTCAACACTTGGAACCAAACCAAAGATTTCGACCAAGTGTTGAATATCTGGATCAAGTGCTGGCAAAATTATGGCACCAATGTGACTAAAGGGGTTTCTTCGTCGCTTAATGAATTGTTCTTATCGATTTTCTTTAGCAATTTTGAAAATGATAAGCTTGGTGGGTTTGAGAAATTGAAACAAATCATCAAAGTGTACGCCAGTATCAAACCATTGGACGAGCCATTCTTGAACATTGTGATGACCAAGTGTGTTGTGTGGCAAGATGCCAGTATCATTAGCGAGATCTTCAAATACTATATGTACTACAATGTCAAGAGAACCCAAGTGGCGTACCGTGTTGGCTTAAAGGCCATGGGATCGATTCCGGTTGGCGACGCGGAGATTTTGAACAGATGGAACGAATTGATTTTGTTTAGTGATTTCCAAGGTGCCAATTTCATCCATAACGCTGATTGGGCGGCATTGAGAGACGCGACGATCGCCTCGCAGTACGGGGATCGGGTGATGTTGTACGCCAAGTTGGTTAAGGCATACTCCAAGTATTCTAAGGATATCAACCAAGTGAAGATTCTTGTTGATTTGAACAGCTCGAGATACAATTACATTGCTCCGGTGATGGCCGATTTGGAGAATTTGGATATTAGTGATATCCATGTGCCAGTGTTTAAGAATATCAAAAGTTTATAGGTGATATTTTTTTTTTTTTTCGGTATTTCATTTTGTCCCTTTTTGTTATCTTCAGTATTTTCTTCCCAGTTGTTTTCATCACTGAATGCTAAATGATATCCATTTTGTTGCATTTATTTCCCTGATAAAACCAAAAAAAAAAAAAACCACAGACAATTCTTATAACCTTATTCTTTATGATTCTTTTTTTTTTTTTTATTATTACTAGTTCTCAAAAGCCCAAGTGTTTTTATATTCATTCTCCTAGCTTATGACATGGTACCAGTTTTCTACGATTTGGAATGACGCTTGCAATTGGAATGGTCAATTGTTTATTATTATTATATATATATATATTCTTGATGCCCTTATTTTTATTGTTTTTATTTCTATTATCTTATTTCCGGCTCTTCTACCACTCTGTTAATACTAATAACCTATTCTTTTGCTCAATATTTTTTAATTATTAGCCTTAATAGATAAATAACGTTGTTTCAACTGACAGTTTTGGCGTGCGGAAGGGCACGGAACCATTTTTTTTTTTTTTTTTTTAGCACCACAAAATTTCCAAACCAGAAAAAACCCAAAAAAAATAACGCAGTGGCCTTTAATTACCATCAGTTTTATCTTGTATCTTTCCAATTAATATTGAACGGGGTTATCACGTCGAGTTTTTAGTTCACTTGCGACTCATCATAATTGACTTGTTGTTGTAATTGGTATTGGAATATCTATTCAGCTTTCTCACGTCATTTTGGAATAGCTATATATATATATATATATATATAATATAGATCCTATTCATCTTGAAACCAATTGGCGATATACCCATTTCATCCCATTTGGCAAGAACTTGACCTATTATTATACCTCTACTGTCTAACAACCATCTGTTGTCATACCAGTTTTATCAACTGCTTTCTTTTTTTTTTTTTTTGATTGCTGCATTTCTTACTGCTAATGTCAGCCAACAACGAGGAACGCGCGGTGTTTGCTTCCACCATCTTGGTGGAATCCTCGCCAGTTGAGGCCTCAAACATCTTTTTATCGAGATTATTGGAATCCAAGGGGTTGAACAACCAGATTGGGTCTTTCTTGTTTGATTACATGATGATCAACCGACATTACGCTAGCAAATTGCGCAAGATCCTCGATACCAAGGGCAAGAACTTGAACCAGTCGATCGATCAGTACATCAAGAAGGAAACCAAACACGATGCCAAGTACTCTTCTGCCAAACCCTTGGGCGCCGATCATTTGGGCCAGTTTGGCGATCTATGGACCGGGGTGATCGATGATATCAAGGAGGAAATCTACATCACCGAGATGTTTTGCAACAACATGGAAAAACAATTGATCAGTCCATTGAAGAAATGCTTTGACATTAACAAGAACAAAAAGTACTCCAATATGTTGGACACTGTGTTGGAATTGTCGAAAACCGCTGAGGCCGTGGGCTTGCCAGAGGATGATGCCGGGAAAGAAGAAGGAGACGAGGGGGGCCACAAGTTTGGCTTGAAGGGCCATCATCACAAGAAATCTTCTTCGATTGCCAACAATGACGAGTGGGCTATAAGATCCCCACAAGTCAGTGAACAATTTGAAAGTTTTGAATTCAACAGATTGTTGTTCTTGAAAGATGTGTTCATCAGTTTCCAAAACAACTCGAACTTCCGTTTCAATGAGAACTTGAAGCATAATGAAAACTTGTTCAGTGTGTTGGTGGGGTTCAATCCGGATGATGAAATTGCCAGATTTGCTGACCAATCCGTCAAGAACGCTGGAAAACCTGCCAAGCCATTACCACCAATTTCCAATAACAAGAAGACCACCAAAAACGATGACAATGAGAATTACCTTTCCACTCCACCAATAACCAAGAAGAAAACCACCAATGATGCCAACGGGAAGCCTTCCGACATTCCTGATAACACATCAGTGGATTTCCAACCCCCACCATTACAGTCTCAAAGATCCAATCCTTCGACTATCAACAGTCAAGTGACGGAAAAAAGACGTAGTGGGTTGCGTTCCAAGATGGGGACATTGTTTGGGAAAAAGAAAAATAAGCAAAAGCATCATCAAGACTTTGCCGCTACCAAGTCCATTGCTGAGGATGAGCGTGTGACAGAAACCGCACCACCAGCTATCGCTTCTGAAAAACCAATTGTGAAGGAAGAGGAAGTTGAACAACCATCCCTTCCTAAACCAGTGACTTCAGTCCAAGAAAAGACTATTGAACCAAGATCCAGTTTTATGAATGTGCAGAAAGAACCGCTCGAGGAAGAAAAGATGTCAATTAATCAAAGACCATTGGTGCCTAATGTGAGAAGCGACAGCACCAATTCGGTTACCGAGCCGCCAACTTCCAATAGTGTATTACCACCTCCACCACCTCCAACCAGAAAAGTGGGTACTGAGCAACAACCACAACCACTGGCCAAAAGGGATAGAAGAGATATCCAATCGACATTATTCACCAACTTGACCGCCGCGGATATAATGGAACAAGGTAGAGGAAATAATAGATTATCATTGATTGGTGAAGAACAACCAATGGCATCGGCACCACCGCCATTGCCAAAGAATGCCAGTTATTCGATTAGTGAAGCATCAAAGAAACATGACAGTGTGTTTGGTCTGCATCATGGTAGTGTGACGTCGTTGGCGCAATCGCAAATTACCGCCACCAAGACTGGTAATAAGTTCACCCATCCTGAACTCAATCAAAGTGGGTTGAACGCCAGTGTTAGTGAGCTGATTAAAGTATCGATCAGAGATGGCTTCACCGAAAATTGTCAAATCATTGGTGAGGTGGCCATGACCTATTTTGCTGATCGAGTGCCGGCGCAACAAAGTTATTTGAAATTGACTGATCCGCAAAACGTCATTGAGAAATTGATTCCGAACCATTCATTCTTGGAAGCCATTGATGTTGAAGGATCGCCAATCGGTGAAAAATGCTTCAAACAAAACTTGTCGCAGATCAGTAACCGTACCCTTGGGGGATTGAAATACTTGGTGTCTAATGCCGATTCCCCAATTGTGATATTACCAATTTGGAGATTCGAGCCACATCAGGCCAGTTGTATGATTGGGATCAAGTTGAGTGAGTCGGTGTTGGGCAAACTTGGGGATCACGAGTCGGTGCAATTGGACGATTTTGTGTTATCTATTGCGTTGGAAGACGGAGTAGAAATCCAATCGGCAATGTCGCGTCCATCGGGAACTTTCAATAAAGAAAAGCGCAGAATCACTTGGAAATATACTGAACCGATCGTGTTATCCAAAACCCATTCAGAAGATAAGATTGTTGCCCGGTTCATGACCAATGGCATTGCCAAAGAAAGCAAGAATGGGGCTCAAGCGAAGTTTGTGATTAATAATGGTAAAGGAGGTGATAAAGTTGTGTCGAATATTGGGTTGGAATATTGTAATGATTTGGGTGAGCATCAACATTGGGAAAGGGTCAACGTGGCAAAGACTTTTAGTACTAATGTGTTTACTGCTCATTCTGTTTGAGGTTTATTTATTATTTGTTATCTACTGTTGAATTCTATTAATATCTATTAATTTTTTTTTTGTTTAATTGTTTTTTTTTGTTTAATTGTTTTTTTTATTTTTTTTTTTTTTTTTTCACTTGTTACCTTTTGAGATCTCCTTTTTTTTTTTTTTTTATCTATTTAATATTTATTATTGTATCTTATTAATGTTCCATATATCACACACAAAAAACATTTTGATTTTTTTTCTTAGATGATGTAGTAATTTTGAATGGAGATAAATGACTGTTGAAAACTCCAGAGATGATGAGTATTTTTCTTAAACTATGAAAAGTCGTTCTGCCTAATTAATTTGGGCAAAATCACGAAAACCTGGGAGATAGATACATTGATTCCCATTATAAGTGGAGAAATTCTAAATACCCTAGAGGGAATTATGAAAGTTTTGAATATTTTTTGAATATTTTTAGAATATTTTCAGTATTGAAAATAAGATTAAGATTTTTTCTCAATAGAGAACGACCAATAATAGTGATAAGAAAAAAATATAGCACAAAATGAAAGGAAAATTATACCTTAAAGATAGCCAAGAACCGAAAAGTATTAGATACATTACTGATAAATCACTGCGGATATTTCATAAGTGACAGGGTGAGGCAGCTGTTGTAGAAGTGATGTTTGAAAAAGTTAAAATGATGACGATACATATTAAACTTATAATTGGGCCTATTGTTTTTATGTTCATGCAGGTTTACCTTCGAGAATATTTATAATTTTGGGATACTTACGATTTACCTCTAATATCAAGCATGGTATGAAATATCCAATTGGATCAGCCAAATTGCAATTTTTGCTGGCAATGATTAGTTATCGTATGTATACCAGTATGCTGGTTGCATGACCTACGTTTTTATGTCACGTTTTTCAAGCCGGAAGGAAGCACATTTCGGCATTCTTGCCTTCGGTGGTTGTTGGTATTATGTGATTTGCGAGGTGCGTTGCCGAGATATGAACTTTTCTTGGGAGGTGATGGAGGTTGTGGAGTGAATATATATATATAGTTTACTGTGGTTTTCCAGTTGCTGAAAGAAATGGCGCTGATTTGGTTATTTTTGGAGGTGCCGATCGAATGGCAAATAACAACATCAGATTGGTTACGGCAGAGTAATAAATAAATACAATTGATAAAAATAAATAGCGATAACCGAAAAGAGCATTATGGAATAAGATGCGATGGCCGTGGAAATAACAGATCGTCCCGCATCACACTGCATGATAGCGGATAAATGACATTTTTTTTTTTTTTTTCTCTTCAGCGAATTGGGCTGCCTTCACAAGCAATTGGTTCCAATGAAGGGCGGACACATGCGGTTATGACAAGGGCCACTGTCTCAGAAAATTAACACCAACAGCCCTTAGCAAATGGACCTTTTTATCGGCGCCATCACCAATCTCCGCTATTTCCATCGCTGCGGGCGCACTCCCCGGTGTTTAGCCCAATTGAGAAATACAGCGGCACGCCGGTGACCCATGCAGGCAGCTATCCCCGATTGCGGTCCGCAGAATACGAATACGGGGGGCGATTAAACCCGAAAAAAAAAAATCAGCACGAGGAAAAAAAAAAAAAAAAAAGGAAAAGAAAACAGAAAGTGTATATAACCACAAAACAGCCGCACCTCGCTGGGGATTCTTGGTGTTACTAATCTGTAACCGCCCAGACAATTGAATACTCAACCATGCCAGACAATACCGACACCACCCAGCAGGGCTCGTCGTCAACGTCATCAACAACAAAGGAAGAGACTTTGGAACAAGGGTATACCGATGAAGAAACCCCGGTTCTCCAGCGTCACTTGTTGACCCCGTTATTGTCCAAGAAAATCCCTCCGGTATCAGAAGACAAGACACCATGGCCTCGTAGCCCAAAGAGAATCATCCAGTACATTTTTTTTTGGTGGATGATCCCATTGATGAAGATTGGGTACAAGAGAACCCTCCAGAATGAAGATTTATGGCAGCTCGAAGACCAAATGACGGTCGAACGCCTTTATACCAAATTCGCTGGCCATCTTGACAGATTGGTGGCAAAGAACCAGGCCAAGGCCTTGGCTGCGAACCCAGACCTTACCGAGGATCAACTTCGTGAAGCCGGCTACTCCAAATGGACCATCCATTGGGCATTGTTCTTGACTTTACGTTTCCGTTACCTTCAAGGGTTATTATTCAAAGCATTTTTCGACATTTCTTCGACGCTTACTCCATTGCTCACCAAAGCATTGATCAATTTCGTCGAAACTAAAACTTTGGTGCCATCCACTCCCGTCAACAAAGGGGTAGGGTACGCCATCGGTACTGCGTTCATTGTGTTGTTTTCTGGGCTTTGTATCAATCATTTCTTCCATAACTCCATGACCTGTGGGGTCCAAGTGAAATCCATTCTCACCAGATTGTTATTAGAAAAATCGTTCAAATTGGACGGGAAGTCCCGCCAGAAGTTTTCTACTGGGAAAATCACCTCGATGATGGGGACCGATTTGGCCAGAATCGATTTTGCCGTGGGGTTCCAGCCATTCTTATTTGGGTTCCCGATTCCGGTGATCATTGTCGTGGTGTTGTTGATCATTAACATCGGGGTCTCTGCCCTTGTGGGGATCGCCATCTTTTTGCTCGCTGGTGGGATCATCGGGGTGGCCTCGAAAAAACTCGTGGGGTTCCGTAAAAATGCCGCCAAGTTCACCGACAGCAGAGTCTCCCTCGTTCGTGAAGTGCTTAGTTCGATTAAAATGATCAAATATTATGGCTGGGAAATCCCGTATTACAACAATATCAAAGAAATCCGGAAAAACGAAATGAATTTCGTGTTCCGGTTACAATTCGTTAGAGTCATCTTTACATCGATCGCCATCTGCTTGCCAACCATTTGCTCGATGATATCATTCTTGGTGTTGCACGCCATCAGTCCAAAAATGTCTCCTGGTGATATCTTTGCCTCGCTATCGTTATTTTCCAGTTTGTCGCAACAAGTGATGTTTGTCCCAATGGCCCTTGCCACCTCGATCGATGCCCATTTGTCGTTGAAAAGAGTCACTGAGTTAATGAAATGTAGCGAAGAAAAACCATTAGATGAAGCTGAAGAAGAGCGTGACAGAATCGACGCTGGTTTAGAATTGGATCAAGAAAAATATGCCGTGCAAATGAAAAACGCCGAATTCAAATGGCCGGCAGTGATCAAGGATGAAAAGGAAGAAACTGGTGATGATAAGAACAATAAGAAGAAAAATAAAGAGGAAACCTCCGCTACCAAAAACCATGACCAATTATCCCGGACTCTCACCTCGAAATCCGGTAATACCATGGAAATCGTCGATCCATCATCGTTCACTGGGCTTCACGAAATTGATCTCTCCATCAAGCACGGGGAATTCATCATTGTTACTGGACCAATCGGTTCCGGGAAATCCTCTCTCTTGTCCGCTATTGCCAGATTCATGCCTAAGAAATCAGGAGCCCTTGAAATTAATGATTCGTTGTTGCTCTGTGGTTACCCTTGGGTCCAAAACGCTACCGTGAAAGATAATGTCATTTTCGGTCTTCCATACGATGAGGATAGATACAAAAAAGTTATCCACGTTTGTTCCCTTGAAGCCGATTTGGCTATTTTGCCTGGTGGTGATGAAACTGAAGTCGGGGAACGAGGCATCACCTTATCTGGGGGTCAAAAGGCCCGGATCAATTTGGCCAGAGCGGTATATGGTGATAACAACATTGTGTTATTGGATGATGTGTTATCGGCAGTCGACGCCAGAGTCGGTCGTCATATTATGGAGAAATGTATTATGGAATTCTTGGGGGATAAGACCCGTATTTTGGCTACCCATCAATTGAGTTTGGTCAACTATGCTGATAGAGTGATATATTTGGACGGTAGTGGCCATATCGATGTGGGTACGGTTGACGAATTGCGGGCTAGAAGTGAAGGATTCCAAAATTTGATGGAATACTCTACCGCGGTGGAAGAAGAAGAGGAACAGGACAACCAAGAAAACATCGATGTGATTGATGATGACAAGGACCAAGAATTGAAAGACCAGGTGATTGAACAAACCAACAAAGCTTCTGAGAAATCCGAAGAATCTTACAATTATCAACATAAGGCTGGTGATGGGAAACTTATACAAGCAGAAGATCGTGCCGTCAACAGAATCTCCTTTCAAGTCTACAAGAATTACCTCCGCTTGGGTCTTGGTCGGTTTGCTATTCCGTTACTCATCTTATTCTTCTTTATTGCTGCTAGTGCCACCTTCTGCCAAATCTTCACCAATACCTGGCTTTCGTTCTGGACCGAACATAAGTTCAAAGGGAAACACAGTAACTGGTATATTGGGCTTTACGTGATGTTTTGTGTGATGTCGGTGATTTTGGTTCTTTTGGAATTTCTGTTTATTTGTTATGTCGCCAACAAGTGTGCCAGAGAACTCAACATTAAAGCTCTTAGAAACGTGTTGTACACCCCAATGTCGTTTTTGGACACCACTCCAATGGGGAGAATCTTGAACCGTTTCACAAAAGATACTGATTCTCTTGATAATGAAATTGGTGACCAATTGCGTATCTTTATTTTCCCATTATCGGTGGTCATCGGGGTGTTGATCCTTTGTATCATTTACCTTCCGTGGATTGCCATTGCCATTGTTCCTCTCGGGATGATTTATGTTTCTGTCACTTCGTTCTACCAAGCCTCTGCTCGTGAAGTGAAACGTCTAGAAGCCATCAACCGTTCTTTTGTCTACAACAACTTCAACGAATGTTTATCTGGGGTCGCCACCATTAAAGCGTACCAACTGCAAGATAAATTCCTCGCCAAGAATGATGCTTATATTAACCAAATGAATGAGGCCAGTTACGTCAATGTCGGTCTTCAACGGTTCCTTTCTGTGCAATTCGATTCCGTGGCTGTGGTGTTCATCTTGGTGATTGGTTTGCTTTGTGTGACCCGTCAATTCAACATCAGTGCCTCATCCACCGGGTTGCTTCTCTCTTATGTTTTACAAATCGTTGGTTTGTTATCATTGTTGATCAGATCGTTGACCCAAGTGGAAAACGAAATGAACAGTGCTGAAAGATTAATCTTTTACGCTTATGAATTGCCTCAAGAAGCTCCTTACAAAATCGAAGCTACCAAACCAGCAGAATCCTGGCCTGAACGTGGGGAAATCAACTTCGAAAATGTCAGCTTGCGCTACCGTGATGGTTTACCATTGGTGCTCAAGAATTTGAACCTCACCGTGAATGCTGGTGAGAAAATCGGGATTTGTGGTCGTACCGGGGCAGGTAAATCCACCATCATGACTGCGCTTTATCGTCTTTCAGAATTGGCCGATGGGAAAATCACCATTGACGGACATGATATTTCGAAATTGGGGATGTTTGATTTACGTTCCAAGTTGTGTATTATTCCCCAAGACCCGGTGCTATTTAAGGGCAGTATCAGAAAGAACTTGGATCCGTTTGAATTGAGCAACGACGGCAGTCTCTGGGACGCTCTAAGAAGAGCAGGATTAATCGAGCAAGATGTGTTGAATACCGTGAAGGCCCAAAAACTTGAAGCTTCATTGGGTGATTCTGGGTTGGAAAATCTTCATAAATTCCATTTGGACCAACAAGTCGAAGAAGAAGGGACGAATTTCTCGCTTGGGGAACGTCAACTTATCGCTCTTGCCCGTGCGTTGGTGCGTGATTCCAAGATTTTGATCCTTGATGAGGCCACTTCCAGTGTTGATTATGAAACTGATGCCAATATTAACAAGACCATCAGAACGGAATTTGCCGATTGTACCATTTTGTGTATCGCCCACAGATTGAACACCATTGTGAAATTCGATCGGATATTGGTGATGGACAAAGGTGAGGTCGCGGAGTTTGGGGATCCAGAAAAATTGTACGATGATAATGGGATCTTCAGGGAAATGTGTGAGAGATCTGCCATCGTTAGAGAGGATTTCATTAAGGATTGAAAAGAAAAAAGAAAATATATTTGCTTTTGATTCCAATAAAAAATAAAAAAAAAAAAAAAAGTTCATTTCTTTAACCATCGATATCCTGGTGGTTTTCAGTTGTTATCATTTTGGTTTTTCCGTGATATTCCGCCCGTGATTTTCCGCTGTCTTTCAATTGATATCCATTTGTATGCTGTTGTTTCTGCTTTTTCAGTGATATCATTTCTAGTCTTATTCACCTAAACCATCTAATGCTATATAAACCATCTAATCCTATTGAAAAATATGTGAGACCTTTTCGGTGGCTACCTTTATTTTTTCGCTCTTGTTTTCCTCCAGTGTTTTTACCCTTCAATATGCTAGTGCATTGATAATTCTCATCATTTGCAAATCTTTTTTTTTTTCTCTCTGTTTTACTATTATTTGGTTTTACTATTATTCGTTTTGTACTTAGTTGCATTTATCTTGTCACAATAAACTTGAACACTGATACTTTATTTGAAAAGATTTTTATTTTTGTGTTATAGAGGCTGTAAATATTAAATGTCCAAAAAAACAAAAGAAAAGAAGAAACAACAACGATTATGATCAAAGCTAGGATAAATCAAATGCTATTTCAAGAGACCTTTAAGCCTAAATTGGTAATAGAATTCATGGTGAATACACGGGTAACATTATGCATCCAGACGGTACTGCTCTAATATGGGGCGGGGGGGGGGGGGGGGGGGGGGGGGGGGGGTAAAAAAAAAAAAAAGATCATTCATTTAATAAAAAAAAAAAAAGGGGGGAAAAATGGGGTTTTAAATGAGGGATGTCTTTGTAACTTCTTTTTTA
>JASTVC010000075.1:0-62721 GCA_031125765.1 Saccharomycopsis amapae | reverse complement strand
GTTCTGATCCTGGTATCAGGAAAGTAATATGATGTAGGGAAATACCTGAGGATAGTACACCAAAATTTTGATTTTGCTGTAGGATTTTTTCTATTGCGAACAGCTTCAACGAAACTCTTTATTCTATCACCACCAGAAGCGTCAATGATATCCTCTACCATTGGTTCGTACTTGTCATCAATAACATCACCATTGTCGGTACTAGCACCTTGTTGACCACTCATTTTCAAGTTGATAAGATGCTTTGTCAAGATAAAAAGAAACAGCTTGGGTTAACCTCAATTACCGCTTGATACCCAGCAACAAATGTGTCAAAATTGGGAAGGAAATATGTTGTGCGTATCGCGTGGCCCAGCTGTTAGAGCATACCACGGCGATGGTGTCCAAGCTACACCTCCATGCAATCCTATGTATGGTACCAATACTGGATTGCTCCGGCCTTGCTGGATTGCTGGTTGTATACTGTTCCAGACTCCGAAATCTTGGTTATTTTGGTTGAAGGTTTGACCGGTGTGGGTATCAAGGAATTTAAGATCAAAATCAACCACAGAAAGATTTTGGACGGTATCGTCAATGTTTGTGGTGTCAACAACATGACCGACCGGAAAATCAAGTACAATTTGAAGCACCGATCAGGAAACTATCCCAATTTCAATTTCTTCCATCATACAGAATAATAAAAATCGACTGCCGATTGTTAGTACTGGTAAAACAGTACTACGAGCAAGTCAGGAAACTGGAGCCAGGAACATATTATTAGGAGCCTCTTGTAGTCAGAAAGGAAGAGATTTCTGTAAAGGATTTTTTTGGTAGGGACCACCACTGTAGTTTTCTGTTGACCTAATCATTGACAAATGAATAGGTAAGTGTTACAATAGTTGTTGACGAACCGCGTTCCTGTTGTCAGTCTGCCCGTAGTACAGACCTCTTTAACATGCATGTAGCCATGCCATGGCTAGATAGTCAGGGGCCCATAACCCTAATAGTATACTATATATTGATGGAAGCTTCCACTACTTTTATAGCTTTTAATACTTACCCCTACCATATATATAGAACTATCAAGACTCACAACCAAAGTCCTGTTTATATATTATTGAAGGCCTCGAAAGATTGGTAAGTTTGACCTCTCTGAAAATCGCATTACAAAAATTGAAGGGTTGAAAGTTTAGTGAAATTGTACTATTTGACGATGAACCCTATTTCGGATATTAGTGGAATTGAGGCATTATTATCGTCGCTAATCAGGGCTGATTTTTCACTGACTGCCATAACGTCGGTTGATGTTGATCTTTAGAAATTCTCACGGTTGCAACATATTGATCTTAGTGAGAACAAAATTGCCGCATTTAAAGAACTGATTTCAAAGCTCGTCCGTCTTTTTAGAGTGAATCCGTGGTGATCAAGATTTTTTTTTTTTTTTTTTTTCAGAAGTTTATATCTTAGAGACTATGGCTATTATAAGGTATGTTTACTATAATTGGAAATCTTACGGTTTTTGGACTTCGTCATTAAGCAGGCAGATAAATGTTAAGATAAATGAATGTATCTATATGTATTCTCTCCGGCAGTAAACACCCAAAGAGAATAATCTTGTGAATTATATAACCGTTGTCTTTCGTTATGCTTTCAAAATCATGAAACTTCCTAACAGTTGCAGACCACAAATCTATGACTTGTAAGGATCAAGAAAAGTAGAACAAGAGAGTCAATCCGGTTGGAACAAAATAATTGGGCTCATATTTATATATTCATTGTTGTAGTTCAAGGTTAATATCTTTACCATTTGGGGAAAATGAAGAGCTCAAAGATTCCTAAATTCTCTGGTGGTACATTACTTTAAATAAATTTCGTAGAACGGTTTTTTCTGTTCTCTTGGTTATTACAGAAAAATAAGTTTTGGGTTGTATCTCAAATCAACCAGACATTGTCTTAATCAGGCAGGCTAACCTAATCACCGTGGTGGGCATCGTTACAAGTTTCCTAGGGACCACACAGTCCATAGTCTCGATTATAGAAAAGGCAAGGTTATAGACTCAGTAATCAGTACATCTCTTATCCCACGTTAAATCTTTAGCATTTCCAATATATCTTCAAGAGACCTCAGCCCATTAAACTACCATCGATGCCAGTTAGAATTATAAGAAAATTATGAGAATGTCAACCAGGAGTAGTACCTACTCTGTCGTATCACTGATTTCTCGGCACAGCAAATATTGCAAAAAGAAACAAATATTAAAGAGATCCCACCAAATCTTGTCCTTCAAAAAAAGTAGTGAAAAAAATACCTCAATCTATAATCAATAATATGGGAGAAATATCTGGCATCTTTACCATTTGGTTATATACCTGTTATCCAGGTAGAATAGCATTGCTTGTTCTGCTTGGTTTACTTCTCGGTGACATTGGTCAATACAGTCTGTTCCCTTTGGAGTTTCCATCAAGTCGATATCTCTAAAGAAATGAACATCAAGAAAAGATCCCACCAGTATTGATAAATAAAGAACCTACGAATCTGAAATATCTAGATGCCAGATGAAATTCTGGGTTACAGTAATTACTTGTCTCAACACGCTTGTTTTCTACGAAAATAAAATGAAAGGTATCTGATCATATTCCACGGATTTCCTTTCTTTTCCCCTGATATTTCCGGAACAAGTCTTATTGACGATTTCTATGACAAAATTTGTTGATTTGAAGTGCGATATTGAAACACCCCCTGCAGTTATAGTTATCATGGCAGGGGGTGCTCTGTGTTACGTAATCACTGACCACCAAATGAAAGGAGCCAGCCCCATGGGTGCATGGAACCCTCTCAACAAAAAACGCCAACTGAAAGGAACCCAACAAACATCGTATCGGTTGTTGTGTCTCTATGTAGGTCTCTGCTATCTATCTCTCTGCCACACTGTGCTACACCCTACTATTATTACCAATAATATATATATATATATATAATTATATATCAGATAATACACATTGTAACCTCCCTCCCTGGAGTTCACTCTTTTTCTCTCTATCATGTTTCTTTTTTCTGTAGTAGTCAGTACAACGTTACCACCCTATTGTTCAGGCATAAGCTTAAAAAAAAAAAACCTCTCCCAAACAGGGAGGATCCTCCAATCATCGTATCTATCGATAATCATCCCCCATACTCACAAAATGATCCAAGGAAATTGGGCCATTTTCCAAAATTTTTTTTTTTTTTTTTTTTTTTTTTTTCTTTTTCCTCCTTTTCCTTTTCTTTTTCTTTTTTCTTTTATATATTTTCTTGTATATATATATATATTATATCAGATCTTCATCTCTCGTTGATCTATATATTCCTCCCCCATTTCCCATCGCTAGAGAATGTCTGCAGTCACAGTTACCGGTTCTTCAAACAACCATGATGACGGTGCTGCCTCCAACATGAGGTCGACCACCACCATCAAGCAAACCGACAACATCGCTACCCTTTCCAAGTCTGAAAAGTTGACGGCGATCGACACTTACGGGAACGAGTTCGAGGCCCCAGACTATTCGATCGGGGACATTCTTGGGGCGATCCCAAAACACTGCTACGAGAGAAGCGCCATCAAGGGGCTCTCGTACGTCGCTAGAGACATCATTGTCATGGTCACCGCAGGATACCTTGCCAACACCTATATCCCAATGCTCGACAACCTCTGGCTCAGAGGAGGGTTGTGGGCCGCCTATACCATCTTCCAAGGGCTTCAAGGGACCGGTATTTGGGTGCTCGCCCACGAGTGTGGCCATCGTGCCTTCTCCGATTACGAGTGGCTCGATCACACCGTGGGGTGGGTCCTTCACTCATTCTGGCTCGTGCCGTTCTTTTCATGGAAATTCACCCACGGGAAACATCATAAGGCCACCGGTCATTTGACCAGAGACATGGTGTTTGTGCCGCCAACTAAGGAACAATTCTTGCAAAGAAACGGGGCCAAATCGTTAGCGGAAATCACCGAAGACTCGCCAATCACCAGTCTTATCGACCTTATCAAACAACAAATGGGGGGTTGGGTCGTGTACCTTTTAACCAACGTCACTGGGCAAACCTACGAAGGCTGGGATAACCAATGGGCCGTGAACCACTTCAACCCTACCGCGCCAATCTTTGACGACAAGGACTACTACTACGTTATTCTCTCGGATCTTGGGATCTTGACCCAGTTCACGGTGCTTTATTTCTGGTACGTCAACTACGGTGGCTGGAGCGTCTTGATCAACTGGTTCCTCCCGTACTTGGGGGTCAACCACTGGTTAGTATTCATCACTTTTTTGCAACACACTGACCCAATGATGCCACATTACGACGGCAGTGTTTGGAATTTCGCCAGGGGCGCTGCCGCGACCATCGACCGTGAGTTCCCATTCATTGGGCCATACTTGTTCCACGACATCATCGAGACCCACGTGGCCCACCACTATTGTAGCAGAATCCCCTTCTACAATGCCAGAGACGCCACCGAGGCCATCAAGAAGACCATGGGCAAGCACTACATGTACAGCAATGAAAACATGTGGGTGTCGTTGTGGAAGACCGCTAGATGGTGTAACTTTGTCGATGGTGACAACGGGATCAGAATGTTCCGTAGTATCAACCACAAGGGAGTTAAGCCAATCGATGTCGATGGTAAAGTAGTCGATTGAATAAGAAAGTGGTACCAATATACATATATATATATATATAAAAATAAATATTTTATATAGATTTTTCTAAATTGGTTTTTTTTTTTTTATTTTTTCATTCTTGTTACTTGTTGGTTGGAATTTAATATTATTATTTGTCAACAATATAGTACCTTATACATAGAATTCTCTCTATAGTTTGTTTTATTTTCCATTTTTTTTTTTTTTTTTAAATTATCATTATAAGGACAATCGTATGAAAATGTGTAAGTATAACTATATATTATACAAGATATGAGAAAACTAACGATTTTTTTTTTTTTTATTAAACATTGATGCAAAATTATAAACTAAACAACTCAAAAACAAATGATTAAATGAACAAAAGATTAAATGTAAACTAATAAAAACAACAATACACACACAGAAACGATACAGAAACGACAACAGATAAAACCCATAAAAATAGATTACACAAGACTTTTAAAATATTACAACACCCCTCAACGATCTCCAAACTTTATAACCTTCATCCCCGTAATTCCTCCTCCTCCAACCTTCTTCCTGCGTTGCGCTTCAAAATCAACAATACACCCATAATGTATCACCATCCCTGAACTCACCGATTTATCGAAATTCGGAACAATGCCAACCACACTGCCTCCTAACCCTTTGCCACACCACCCACACCGACTGGTGGAATCCACCACCACCAGCTTCGATCGCATGGTAAGCAAATTATGCTGATGCTTGATCAATTCAACCTTCGCCAACGCTTGCATGGTCCGCGATTTGGCAAGGGTCAGTGATTGCAGCGTGGCGTGTTTAGCAAACATCGACGCGATCATTGATACCGGAACCTCCCCAGGGAAAAGCCCAAGGATTTGTGAAAGTTGAAGACGGGTGGCGTACCGATGGGTTTCTAAAAGTTCGAGGGCATGTTGAAGATTACCCATAGTAGCATCATCCGTGGCTTTCCCACCATTCTTCAAATACATCTTCAACAATTCATACAACCAATGTTTGCCAATTTGCTCGTCCTCTTTAAACAATTCGCTACAGTATTCGCTGGCCCTAGCGTGGTCGTGCAACGACCAAACAAGTAATTGTAACACTTGCAAATGATCTCCCAACCGACGGTAAATAAAAGTTTGCAAATAAATGAACCGATCCACGTCATCACCTTGGGAAATCCTTGTTTGAAGTAGGCGAAGACACGTCCGGGGTTCGTAATTATTGGTGGTACTCACAAACGCCACAAGTTTATCATAAGCCGATACCGACAAATCACTAGGACCGCCCTCTTTCTCCTTCACCGATAATTCCAATAATAATTCAACATACTTGGTATGCAACTTAGGATTGGTATCATTCAAATCACCAATAACATGCTCAAGGTATTCAATAACATATTTCAGCCTCAGCGAATCATCGTCAAGCTCCATCAAAAACTCCGCCACCGATTCACGATCCAACAGTTCATTCTCCTCGGAATCCGCAAGAAATACAAGCATCGCCTTATCTGGCATCACCAGCATTGGCCACCTAATATATTGGAAAATCAACGGCAAATAATCTTGGTTGAGCTTTAATAAGTAATGAATCGTCGACAACGGGCTCCGGAGGGCTTGAAGCGCCTCAACAGAAGTAGATAAATGAACCGTGGACGGAGTAAGGAGAAGCGACGGGATGGATTCTGGTGTCGAAGAATCTGACGATAGTGAGGCTATCTCATCAAAATTAAGAGATTCTACGGTGATCTCTTCATCTTTCCCCAATCGCTTCAACAATTCTAATGCTTTGCCATGCAACTTCTTCCCATGATAGAAATCAATCAATTCAGTATAGAATTTGCCGCGAATAATCGACTCGTCCTCCCCTCGCCCAGCAATCAAACCACTGTCATCAAAAGAACCATCAAACAGATTATTTTCTTCAATACCCTTCCGATGGCCCATTAGCCGTTCTTCAACAATTTCCACACTACACCAATTGTTAACTCTAAACAACGGCCCAATTAAAAGTGGCGATATCATCAAATAACAACAAAATAATGTATCGTCAACCAAAGTGGCCACCTCATTCAAATCAGGACCAAAAATGTCTAGCGGTAACGGCTGAGTCTTCCAATATAATAATGGCTTGCTGCCAGAATTATCATCCAATTCTCCGGCATATTGTAACATTTTCCCAATTTTTCTTCTAGTGTCAGCAAGATACCCCACTAACGCGTGAATGGCTTTCATCAATTTCTTTCTATTTTGTTTAATTCGCATTTGCTCTTTATTAAAATGATGACGATGGTGATGATGCATTTGGTTCGGAGTACTAGTGGTGGCGGTACCTACACTGTAAATACTCTTTGAGTCCCCAGTAATATTCATGATCGATGAAGACCTCGTCATACCTTGATTTGGGGTAGACGGCCTAGAACCTTGAACCGTAACGAGGTCAGAATTAGATACTTCCCGTCCTAATATATTATCGTCAACAAGAATCAAATCATCAAAGGTGATATTCGATAAAGAAGTATCCACAAACCCATCGAATTCCGTACGCCTTGAATAATCGGTATGACCAGTAACAAATCTGGGGAAAAGTGACAACACCAATTCTGGAGGTGCCAAAAAGCTAGAAAATAATTCCATTGCTTCAGATAATTTTTTATCCAGTGGCAGTCTCATCGCCACCGTCAGACTGAAAAGTCTAGCCGCTTTTTTAATTTGTAACTGACGGAGTCGACTGGTCTTATCAGGTAAAAAAGTCTCTGGTAGTTGAAATGCCAAATTCGCAGCTTCATCTAATCGATGGCTTGCCTCCAATGAATTAAGTTGTGAAATAAATGATTTCGGCTGACATTGCATCAACGCTGAGCCTGATTGTAAATACAAATAATTGTGGATTGGATCAACGATAATCGAAATAGGAGGCTGCTGCGAATGGCCAAGAGAAATCGATTGTAGTAGATAGCCATTTTTCGGGTCACGGATTTCGATAGCGGTGGTGGTCACAAGCACAATATAGGGGAAAAGATAATGCATTGAGATTGGAGTTGAGGTGAACGTAAGATACGATTTATTTAGAGGCTCCAAGGTGGTAGTATGGAGTTTAATCGAAGTTCTGTCATGTGCCACAAGAAGGGTCAGGTTGTGAATTAGTTTAACCAACGAAAGATTATGTTTTGCACTACCACTAAAAGATGAAAGAAACGATGACGAATAAGAGGCGTTGATGGATATTGCCGGTAGAGGCAAGTGGATTAATGTAGATTTTGGAATATCAACAATATGAAAATCTGAAGTTAGCCCCACAAGGATTTTTGTGCTGTTTAGAAACTCAAAGTTCCGGACCTTGTCTGGTAAAGCAATTGATACTTCTTTAAACGAATTCGAGTCGTTAAGATCCCAGCTAATAATATGGAGTTTGCGTCTGACTGAATACGCTAAGTATGAGTGAATCATATCATCTGGGGCGTACGCAGTGGTTGTGAAAGACGCAGTTGACATTGAAGATTCTTCAAAAGGATCATGATCATAGAAATTCTGATATAAAGAGTAAGAATCCAATTTCTGGAGCTTCGATTGGATATCCTCATCCTTTGATGCCTTTGGGTTATTGACTGATTCATTTGTTCGTTTATGGTTATAAATTTCTCCAAGTTCTGATTCATACATCTGTGAGAACACCGCAAATGAAGTCAAGCCTTTTGAGTTCACAAGGGTCCTCACTAACTTGAATGTTGAGAAATTATAGAGATGTAGACAATTGTCGTACTTAAGAATCAAGTAATTGAGGTCCTTAAGGTATTTCATTTCCGTTATTGCTTTAGAAGCGATCTGAAACTTTGTGATGGCGGTCAATTGGTGAACGGTTGAATCTAGCCAGTTTTGGACACTTGAGTCACCAGGTTTACTGGGAGATATCGCGCTTAGTACCGGAGAGGTTGGATGGGCACTGTTGAGGGAAGTTAACGTGACAGGACTATCCAAAGGGTCGTTGGTGAAGGTGCTATTGGAATCATCATCGGTAGTAGAGTATATGATAATCTCGCCTTCTATTGTTGCAATTAGCAAACGATTGTCGACTGGGAGAAAGCAAGAGATACCTGGGGTCCTTGCAATGGACCTGGGAGATATGACGGTACTCATTGCTTCATTCTATTGCTTTTTTGTTGGTTGGTGGGTAATTTAGGAAAGGTTGTTTAAATCAACACCAATTACCGTTATTATTATTATTATTATGATGATGATGATGATTGAAAATGGTAATGTACCCGGGTAACACACTCCATTGCGATGGGTCTTTTGGCGATTGCCTAATTTAAACCCACACACCACAGACACCCGTTTGACACTCCAAAAAAACACACACACACACACACACAAACCCTTACACCAGAAAAAAGTGATGCAGTCAGCAGTGTACCCAGCCAGGGGGTGCGCCAGGGGGTGCGGCGGGCGGGAAGTGAAAACGAGGGGTGGGGCAGCGGCGGCGGCCTTTCAAACTTTCCAAAACATAAATTTTCAATCACAAACGGCCAATCACTGGTAAATATTCCCTCTTTTCCCCTTGACACTACTACAACGATAGAATCACACACGCCCCCCCCTGTGTCTCCATCGATCTCATATTCCTCGATGGTAAAGCACCGTTAAACCCTGCTCTTCTAATCGATAAATACTTCCCATTAATCCTGCCCTCCTAGACTGTCTTACTTGACGTGAACAGGAAAGATCTTCCAAATAAATAAGAACAAAAAAAAAAAAAAAAAAAAAAAGTACAATTATTACATACAAAAAACCATCATCAACAATGTCGGCGCTTCACCAGCCTTCATCCATCACAAGGAGCCCAATGATGAATCCTAACAGCCACCATTTACCTGCTGCCACCCCTCCCCAGCAGAACCAATACCTCGTACCACCACACCACCATATCAGAAACGACTCTAGTGGCCTAAATGGTGGTTCTCAACATCATCATCAACCACCACCCGCTCCAACTACGTTGCCACCTCCTGCTTTACAACAACAACAACAGCAGCAGCAACAGCAGCAACAGCAACAACAACAACAACCAGCGGCCCAAGCAATGACCCAACAGCCATCCCAGCAAGTCTCCTCTCAACAGCAGACGGAAAACCCTTCGTATATTGCCAGCATAAATGCCATGGCCGATACCTGGTTCTCAATCGCATCGTGTTTTGAAACTATGGGCAACGCTGACCGTGCAGTACAAGCTTACAACTCTGTTCTCAAAGTCAATCCTGGCAACGCTCCAGCCTTGACTAGGCTTGGGAATTTGTACCGCCATCGTGATATGTTTTCCACCGCCGCGGAGCTTTATCAAAAAGCTTTGACTACCGATAACTCTAATGGGGAAACCTGGGGTTTACTTGGTCATTGTTACTTGATGTTGGATGATTTACAAAGAGCCTACGCTGCGTACCAACAAGCATTGTATCACTTACAAAATCCAAATATCCCTAAATTATGGCATGGAATTGGGATCTTATATGATCGTTATGGGTCTCTTGAATTTGCAGAGGAGGCGTTTGCTCGTGTTCTTGAACTCGATCCAAACTTTGAAAAGGCCACAGAAATTTACTTCCGACTCGGGATCATTTACAAACAACAAAATAAATGTACCCAATCGTTGGATTGTTTTAAATATATTCTTCCAGATCCTCCATCACCGTTGACCCAACCAGATGTGTGGTTCCAAATCGGATCTGTTCTTGAACAGCAACGTGATTTCACTGGAGCAAAGGATGCTTATGAAAGAGTTCTTCAATCGAACCCGCGTCATGCAAAAGTCCTTCAACTACTCGGCTGTTTGTACTCTCAACAAGCTGCAAATTTCCACAACCTTGATTCAGCTCTTCAACTTCTTAATCAATCTCTCGAACTTGACCCCGAAGATGCGCATACTTGGTACCACCTTGGCCGTGTTCATATGGCCAAAGGTGACTATAATGAAGCTTATGAAGCGTTTCAGCATGCTGTCAATAAAGATTCTCGTAACCCGACGTTCTGGTGCTCTATCGGGGTTCTTTATTATCAAATTTCTCAGTATCGTGATGCTCTTAATGCCTACACTCGTGCTATTCGATTGAACCCATACATCTCAGAAGTTTGGTATGATTTGGGTACGTTGTATGAAACTTGTAATGGCCAATTGACCGATGCTTTGGATGCTTATAATCATGCACAAAGCTTAGATCCAAACAATCCTCATATCAAGGCCAGATTGGAGCAATTACAAAGATATCAAAAAGAAGGTGGTACCTCAAGCTTGCCACCTCCTTCATTGGAAATAAGATTGCCTTCAGGGATGATTCCAAATAGACAAGATCAAGAATTCCAACAGCAGAAACCTTTAAGACAATTGGAAATGGGGGCCACTCCGCTAGCACAACCAGCTCCACAAGCTCAAGCACCTGCTCCTCCGGCTGCCCATCCATCTCAAGATAGTTATCAACCTCAAGTTAAACCTGCCGGTTCTACAAATAATTACCGTGAGAAGCCACAAGTTCTTCCACAAGGCCCCAATGCAGTTTCTTATCCTCCTCCTCATTCTACATCACAACGTGTTGCAGCACCTTCAAACTCTGTTGCCCCAGCGCCAGCTCCAGCTCAAGAACCGGTGATAACGCCAACCGCAGCCCCAATAGTAACTCCCGCTCCAGTTTCGGTGGCTCCAAGTAGAGCATATCCAGACATTTTAAACAATGGATCTAAAAATTCTACCCAAAGCCAATTTTCTGAACAAGCAGCCCCAACAGAAATTCCAGCAACTGTGAATAATGCCACTAGCACTGTTGAAAAACCGGCTAAGCAGGAATTAAAAGCCCTTGTGCCGGCAAAACGTGAACCTGAGTCAAATAATGGTAGTTCCAAGGAAAAAATTAGAAAAACACTGACTAGCAATGGTGTTAAGAATAGCATTGCCAAGTCTTCGAAGAGCTCTAAAACCTCTACCACTACAACAACTGACAAACTGAATGGAAATGGTAGCGTTGTCAATGCTGCTGCAGTCAATGAGAAACCAGCACCTTTGGTTGAGCTGAATAAAGAGAAGACTACCATCACCAACATGGCGACTGAAACTGAAAAAGGAGTTATTAATAAGGAAGCAACTAATGAGGCTACTCAAAATTCCGATTTGAAATTGCCTGATGCTAAGCCGGTTGACGAAGATGAAGATGAAGAATTGAACGAGGAAGAGAAAGATGAAGTTAAGGAAAGAGAAATTGAAGAAGATGAAGATTATGATGATGATGACGAGGAGGAGGAAGGACAAGAGGAGGAGGAGGAAGGAGAAAAGGAGGAGGAAGAAGAAGAAGAAGAAGAAGAAGAAAAAGGTCAATCAGTTCTGACAGAACCTCCAAAGAAAACTGATGAAGTACCGAAGGATGACATAGAAATGAAGGATGCTAACTCGGATAAGAATGTGAGTGAAAAAAAGGACAAAGCTGATAAAATAGAACAAAAAAAAGAAAGCACTAAGAACAAGGAACTGGAGCCGAAGGTAGAAGAAGAAAAGATCACGAAGGAAACTGGTAAAACTGATGATGAGTCCCGGAAAGAAGTTGAAAGTGACTCAAAGGAAAAAGTAAAAAATAAGCAAGATGAAAAGGACGTCGATGGTGATACAAATATGAAGGATTAAAAGCTTTTGATAATTAACATTCCATATTTTTGTTTGATAATCTTTATTCAATTTTTTTTTCTTGAGCTGATGTTAATGGATTTTACTTCTTTAATTTTTTTTTTTTTATTCTTCTATTTTTGATTTTCTCATCTTTTAATAATATTTACCATTTTTTTTTTCCACAGCCTTGTTATTATTATCGATTTTTTTTTTTTTTTTTACATATGCGCTTCATATTTTCAGTGTTATGTTATTAATTTACTCTTTTCCCCCAGTTCCATCTAGTGCTTGTTGCTTTGTGTGTTTTTAGCATTGGTGTTGTTTTTTTTTTTTTGTTATTTTTTCGTGATCTTATTCTGAACAATAGATGTTGTGTAAATTATTGGTTTTTCTTGATCAGTATTATTATTGTTGTTATTATTTACTTTTAATATATTTTTTTGATTAATAAATTAAGAAATTAGTGTTGATTAAATAGCGATTGCTTAATTAAGTGATCTTTCAACCTTTATTGGTGAGAAAAAAAAAAAAAAGGAAAACAAATCTATTTGGTATACAATAAAGAGAAAATTACTATAAATGGAACTAAATAAGATTATTGAAATGAGAATCCTTATTGTTCCTTGAAGAACAATTCCTTCAAGATGTCATAAGTTTCATCAGGGTTCTTAACAGAGTGACCAATGGTTCTTTCATCGCTGAAGATTTCCCAGTCGTTACCCCCTGGATAAGCCTTGTCACCAAAGAAGTGAATTTCCTTGAACTTTTGGTCGGCAATGTGTTGCAAACAATAAGTCTTGTCCCAACCAGTTGGGAACACGTCGAAGGAGATTTGACCACCGATGGAGTAAGTCAAGGCCAAGTGAGAGAAGTTCTTCTTCAATTCGGCGACCATAGTTTCACGGATTTTGTGGATCTTGTCGTAAGCTTCAAAGTCGTTTCTTTCTTGAGTAGAAGCGTTTCTACCAACTGGAGAAACGTTGATCATCCCATTACGGAATTCGATAAAAGTACCTCTTCTAACTGGGAGATCGATCGAGGCCAAGTAACCCAAGATCCATTTAGCCAATTTGTTGTATTCTTCATTACCAATCCAGTTGATAAAGGATTGAGATGCCAATTCTTGGCCTTGTTTGAACGCGGTCAACCCGTTTTCAGAAAAACAGTAGTCGAATTGGCTGAGGACATCACTACCCAATTGTTCCTTTTGCTTGGCCAAATCAGAACCCCCGACAAACCCAATGACGATCTTCTTGCGCAATTCAGGTAAAAGGGCCTTCATTTTTTCCCCAATTTCCAAACGAGCAGGGGTCAAAGTACCATCGACATCAAAGAGGGCAATGACGCCAGGGATTTCTTTATCTGGGAAAGAGGACATTATGTAAGAAATAGGTGAAGAGAAGATAGAACAAGACGACGGGGGGTCAGTGTCGAGTAAAATGAGTAGTTACGTGGACAAAAGAGAAAGAAAAAGCCTTTGCCTAGCAAGGATGGTTGAAAAAAAAAAAAAAAAGAATCTACGTGTTTTAGTTTGTTTTTTTTTTCTCCGCTTCCAGCACGTGGTGAGATGTCTCTTTGGGAGTGGCGATGGGGACAGTATCTGATTACGTATGGTATGTTACGGCGATACTAGCAGAGATTATATAGCTATTGGGAGACGATGTGTTCTAAGGTGACGACGGGGTTTTCCTCTTCTTAGTGTTGATGGCCTTCTCATTTCATGTACCGTTCAGCTGCGTAGTCAAAGATCAACACTGAAAAAAAGGGCCCTGAAAAAAACAACAAATCATCGGTGATCTTCCAATGGAGATGATATCATATAAATAGTACCGATTATGGGAGAGAACACTAATAAGGGCTCCTCTGCCAAAGACGTTTCGATCTTCCATCCCAAGACCATTCTTCTAGCGAGTGTTTTAACCGGCGGGTTTCTTGCGAGTTACGGCTGGTACAAAAGACATCTTGTAAGGGTACCCACCGCCCTCGATATCCCCACCAACCATTTCCGCAAGAAATTCTCGCTGGGATACGTCACCAGCGTAGGAGATGGCGATAATTTCCATTTCTTCCATACTCCTGGCGGAGTGTTTGCTGGATGGGGCTGGCTCCGCCATCCGCCCACCGCCAGAAAACAATTGGCCAAACAGACGTGGTCGGTAAGATTGTGTGGTGTCGATGCCCCTGAAAGAGCCCATTTTGGCAAACCCTGCCAGCCGTTTGCCGACGACAGTCTTGCGTGGTTGAGACGGTACGTGTTGCACCGTAAGGTCAAGGTAAAGCCATTACGGATCGACCAGTATAATCGAGTGGTATCCAAAGTGTTGATCAAGAAGTGGGGGGTGATCACCAAGGACGTGGGCGAGGAGATGTTGAAAAATGGGATTGCGGTGGTCTACGAGAACCAAGCAGGCAGTGAGTTCGATGGACAAGAGGCAATCTACAGACGGTGCGAGAAGAAGGCTAAAGAACAAAAGTTGGGGCTTTGGGGAGTCCAACACACATTGACCCCCGGGCAGTATAAGAGAAAATATAGATGAACCAACGGATATAATATACAATAAAAAAAAGCTATTACAAAAAAATACCTAGTTATTGTCTCCACTAATATCAAGTAATTCTGTAGCGGTAACCACCAATGGGTTTGGAGAGTCGGCTGGCGGCTGGTCCACCACTTTTAATGCGGCTTTGGCCACCTCGGCACCGTAGATTGGTTTCATCAAATACTTTGACATAAAAGTCCGGTGGAACTTCCCAGCAATTGCCTCAGCAATTGGAGCCTTTGGCTTTGTTCTGTCCCCCAATAACAACCCTGGTCTGAAAAAGTAGCATTTGGCAAACCCCAATTCACTAACATGATCTTCTAATTCCCCCTTCATCTTTATGTACCCGAACCTCGAAGAAGAGCTGGCCATTTCACTGCTGATTAAAGCGTAGGTGGTGAACCCAGCCTTTTTGGCAGCCTTAGCGCATTCCAAGTTCAAATCGTGGTCAATCTTGTATTGTTTGTCTAACCCACCAGCATCAGCTTTAGTGGTCCCAAGACCAGAGAAAAACACGTCCGGGTGTTTTTCGGACTCGATAATCGTTGGCCATTTGGTGGTATCCGCTTCAACGATAGCATTGACCTTGGATGACACCTCTTGGGTCAATTGACGACGGGTTAAAGTGGTGACGCCGGTATACTTGCTGGAGGCGTCAACCGCTTTAAGAAACTCGCCACCCACTAACCCCGTGGCGCCAATGATGAAAACTTTTGTCATTTTGATAGGTTTAAATAGCTAGCAATAAAAATAGACTCAGTGGGTCTCTTCAATAACAGAACGATTGTTATTATTGGTGGAATATCATATGTATTTATTGCAAAGCTACTTAGTAAGTACCGTTATTGTCAATCATCTCATCGGCAGGGTCCCACACCCTTGGCTGGGTGCATGGAGACTGGGTAACCAGACGTTAAAGCCGGAAAACCCGAACACCACAAAGGGAGAGGAAAAAAAAAAAAAACTATAAAAGGCGGCGGATTTCAGCATTTTTGTTTTATATTGTTTTTCATGATTCTTTTAAAAAGACCAAATCTCTTTGCCTTTTGGCTTAGATCAAGTGTAGTATCTGTTCTTTTCAGCGTAACAACTGAAATGCTTCCACCGGAAGCAATTTTAAACTTTTGTTACTCTTATTTTTGGTCTCCCTGGTGATGTCTGGTGGTTTGGGCTTGCTCATCCGCCCATCGCATCGTGTCGTTGCCATTGCACTTTGTTTTGGCTCCTGACGCAAATCCCCTTTTATTTTTTCTAAATTATCATCAATGAGGTCATTGATATTGTTTAGAATGATTAATTGGCTGTGGTAGTATTAGCGTAACGCTGAATGGTTAAGACTGTATTGAAAGTACATTTACAACAACTTTTCTACTATCCAAAACTATTAACATAAAACCATTAAAATACAAGAGTTCTCTGAATATAAACAAAGGAAAAAAAAAAACGAAAATAATATAAATCACTAAACTTTAACCTTCTTTGGTTCTGGAAACTCAAACCCATTGACTTTTCTTTTGACGTTCTCATAAAATGATTGATTCAAGTATTGAATGTCATTATTATCCGCACTGACATAACTGAAGGCGCTTTTGTTTTCTAATGATGGGTCTTCCTTAATTTGGAAATTGTCATACTTTACCGAATACAACGCGATCGATACCCCATCATGAGAGCTTCTCCAGCTTCTGGAATTCAAGTTATTGCGGAATGACCCTTGGTAATTCTTGAGAGTTGGCAAAACAAGCAACTCTACCGTGATATTTGACTGGTTTTTAAATTGCTCAATCCCAAACTCATCGTGATTCTTTTCTTCCTCTTCTACTTCATCTTTTGCTTCATCTCCTCCTTCTTCCTTTGGCTTTGGCTTTTTTTCATCATCATTCTCCTCGCCAATCGTAGTATCTTCATGTTGAGTTTTATCTTGATCTTCTTCATTCTGAGTTTTATCTTGATCTTCTTCATTCTGGGTTTTATCTTGGTCTTCGTCAGGCTTTGAATCATCATTCTCATTTTTCCCATTAGCCGTGTTTTCAGTATCATTATTAGTATTATCATCAACAGCAGCAGTGACGCCATCATCCTTATCCTTGATGTTTTCCTTTTCATTGTTACTTTCATCGTTTGGTGGACTATTGGCGTACAATACATTGGGTTGATGCGATTTGAACCCCGGGGTGACCACCACTCTGGTTTGCTCACCAATCAATTGTTTCAAGTCCTGCATTACTTGTTGCTCGTCAGAATTGTTGAAGTCTTCTAGATCACTAATGAACCCACAATGTTTCAAAATCGCCACAATGTCACTATCGTCAGTGTAGATATCGGTACCCCAAACACTCCGTCTCTTCACGCTCAAATTCGGGTTATTTTTATGTTGTAAGTAGAATTTTGGGATCCGAACCGTGATGATACTATTGATATGGTCGCGAAGTTCAGGGATCACAAACGTGTGGTTCTTCTCGATCTCTTTCTTGTATACTATTTCCAACTCTTTTTGCTCCCTTGTATCGTTATCCAACATTGCTTGAAGTGACAAAGTTGGGGAAAGCGAATACACCATTGATCCCAAACGTTTACGTGGAAATTTCCCCGCAAATTCAAGGGCTTCTTCATTGGATACCACCACTTTTGGCTTAATGAAAGGTTTAGGGGTCCCTTTCCTTGGCGAAGTACCAGCACCATTGGTTTCTTCAGTCACAGTTGATACCACCGTCGTAGGTTTCAGGCCATCCGTCTGGCCTTGTATATTAGAATCCGGGGCAGCAGCAACAGCCTTTGAGGACGATAACACATTAGTGTCTTTTTCATACATCCCCGGCGAGTTGTAAGATACGTCAGTGGAGGTATTAGCACTGGAAGGCTCGTCTTTGGTCGGATTGAATCTCGTTGGATGATGCTGATGGATAATCATCCTGGTTTGTAAAGATGACGACGACGATGACTGTAATTCATGCGACCCTGCACTAGAACTGATTGTTGGCACCATTGGGGTATGAGGGCTAGAGAAAGTGGCGGGGGTTGGAGCACCATTCTGGTGAGAAGAAGAGGAATTTTTTTTAGGATTATCTTCGTTATTGGTGTTGCTATTCAATAAGCTGTTGATGTTGGAGCCACTGCTGAAAGGTTTCCCCGTTGAAGGTGATCCATTACTCATGCCGTACGCTGGCTGGTGGTTATAAATACCGGCTGTTGTTGCACTGGTTTCGCTGGTGGTGTTATTTAAAATCGAATTAATGTTATTGCCTCTGTTACCATTATCGAACGAAGAGATCCCTGGTAGCTGATATCCCGGTTTTGAAACACCGGTACCATTACCACCCGAGTTGAGGGGCAATGGGCCTTGTTTGTCACTAAGAGACGTTGGAGGTAACACTGGTCTAGGAGAATGGTCAATTGACACAGCAGTATGGTCAAAGGGTGGTAAATTTGGTTTGGAGGTGACATTTGGAGAGTTCGCAGAGGTTGTTCGTTGGATATCAAAACGATGAGGAGAGTCCTGATGGTTGGCCGATGTTGAAGATGACGATGACGGAGGTGGGATATGGGGACTCATTAGAATAGAATCTTGCTGTGGGGTCTGAGGATTATCATTAGCTTCAAGTTTTGGAAGGCTGGTGCCATTCATGTTTGGACGTTGCAACCCACTGATAAATGAGATTGGCGGGAGTCTGATGGTATTGGTCGAGGAGTTTCGTGAGTCATTAGAGCCAGGGTTAGTCATAGGGTTCAGACCAACTTGTTGGTGCTCGTTAGCCGACATTTTTCCTGTTATCTTGTAGTGTTCTTTAGTATTGTTTGTGTTGGTGGTAAAAGATGGGACCTTCCTTCCTTTCTTCCTTTCTTTTTTTTCTTCTTTTTTTCTGCTTCAATGCATGGAGTAGCCGCAGAACACTCACTCTCGAGAACTAAGTGAGAATGGCAATTATAGCAGATAGCAGGATTAGACAGCTATTACCCTTTGCACGAGTAGATTGTTCCAGTATCGGGGTTTATGTTGTTATCACGATGATCACCTCAAAGAGGGAAAAAAAAAAATAAAAAAAAAAAGACTCCGCTGGAAATTTCCTGATGCTGGCGTATACCATTTCCACGGGTACTTGCGAAAAAACCACATCAAAACCACAAAATGATCGATAACCAGCAGCTATCAATCGGTCTATATCGTCAACTTATTATTATATTTGTCTCTTTACACAACTCTGCTAGTTTCGTATAATGGATTCTGAAGATGTCCCCCAGATAACCATCTCGCCGTACCTGGCGCTTTTGGAAAGGCGTTTGTTTCTATCGGCCCCCCAGATGGCATTGCCGGAGGTTTCCCAAACAATAATCTCCCACGATGATGCTCCTATGACCAGGGAATTGAAGTGTTTGAAGTACTTGTTGGCTAGTGCTGCTTGTAAAAATGTCGATGGTTCTGATAATAGTAAAACATACTACATTGCCGCAGCCTCGGTGGCCAAGAGAATCTTACTATCGACCAACTTATCTCCCGACGATTATGCGTCGATTTACCAGCTTTGGGAGACCAGGCTCACGAGTCTTGTATTATCCAACGATACCCAATGCCTGAACATTGCAAAACAAGAGTCCAAGAAGCTAAGTAACCATTTGTTCAAGTTGACGCATGTTCTACACGGAGAGAATCGCAAGATTGGATTTCCTGCCAATATCCCATTGAGTCTTGAGTTGTTAGTGATCAGATTACGCACCAATAGCCCCAGTAACTTATCGTCTTCAGAAATATTCAGCTTATTGTGGATCTTGCGCGAGAATGTCGCTAAGAATATCGAGAGCAAAGCGATGGTTGATTCGTCTACGGTAATAATCTATCTATTGAGTTTCAACATCAGTGCCAACTTGATTGCCAAAAGAGACTACCCAACCTTCCTCACTCATAGCGATTCCATAATCGATAATTTGAAGTTGAAGTTTGAAAGCAAGAATGGCAACGAGTCAGACTATGTATCGCTAAAATTGGTGGATCAAAAATTATTCTCTGATTATTGTCTCTTGGCGTCATTGGTATCGCTAATCCAGGGCAATTTCCCAAAATCCAAATCTTATATTGAAGAATTGTTAAGAATCAATCAAGTTGAGACATTATCAGATTTACCATCCATCAATGTTCTTCAAAAAGTTTTGGCGACTATCGCTCCAATATTAGATAACGATGATCTCCTAAATCTCAAGCCTCTAGATACAATCCCGAAGATTGAATCCTGGGAAGACTTAGTCAATCACTACAAAGACACCCGAATCACTGGAAGGATTTTATGTCACTTTTGTGGGTTGATCGAGCTAAATGTGAGAAATGCTGATGACTATATCGATATCTTCCGCAGTGGAAAGAGAAAGAATGATTTGATGGTGAAATTTGATGGGACTTTAAACAAAGATACGGTTGATGAAGGGGATCTCAAGGAGGTGGTGATTGAAGATTTGGTCAAGGATGATAGTATCGAACATATAGATATATTGATAAATTGCTGGAAGATGAATATTAGCAAAGTTTACGGGATAGAATGATTATAGTTTGTTTGTTTTTTCTCCTGTTGATCTAAAACATTTCTAATGCACTCATTATTCGAAAGATTCCATATTCTTTGTAGTGTTAGAGTACGCTCCATAAAATGATTGAATGCTATTAGTAGCTGTATACTTTCCGCCCTAATATGACATTGAGAACCGTCACCACATTATCACGCCACCACATATAGGGCTTCATTTACATCATCGGTGTTTTTCTCCCACAAGTGACTGTGACTGGCCATGCGCCCTAACCGGCCGCCTCTCAAAAACGACAACAACCCGCGAAAAAAACTTACTAACAGCGCTACAGGATAATTTTCAATTTTCCAAGTGGTTTGTGGAAGAAAAAAAAAAATTAGAGAGTCCTTACTCAAGGTTTTTGGAAGAGATATTTCGAGGTCTAAATAACAGTAGTAAATATATCCACAATGTCTAACAACAGAAGTGCTCTTAAGGACGTCGTCACTCGTGAATATACCATCAACTTGCACAAGAGAGTAAGTGGGAAATTTTTGGATAATGTGGAAAATCGAATGGAATTATGATGATATGGCATGGCTCTCAAGATGAAGATTCAAAGGAATGGGAAAAATTTTCAAAAGGCGAATATCAATGATTCTTGATTATCGGAGGGAAATGTAATGAAGCCTACATGTATTGCTTGAATGAGGTTTTGATGTTTTGATTTCAAATGGTTTATTAAGACTAAGTGCTAAAAGGTTTTCAATGGAGTTGGAGAAAATGATGAAACAATCAGCAGTGAGATAATGAGATATGGAGAGATATAGTGAGGTTTCGCTATTATCATTCGTTTTCCGGAAATGATGCATCATTGTAATTAGATCAGAAGAAGAAAAAATTTTAGCAGACGGGAAAGCATAGGCACATAAATGATTATGATTTATTTCATCCTTTTGAAAACCTTTGTTATTGCATCGATTCCATTGTTCACTCACCTGCCATGTCCATTAATGAGTTCCAATTTCCTTTTCCTCATACCTTGAAATATTGAATCATCTTTTTAATACTAACCAATACTTTTTAGTTGCATGGTGTTACTTTCAAGAAGAGAGCTCCAAAGGCTGTCAAGGAAATCAAGAAGTTTGCCTACTTGCACATGAAGACCAACGATGTCAGATTGGACCCAAAATTGAACCAAGAAATTTGGAAGAGAGGTGTCCAAGGTGTTCCATACAGAATGAGAATCAGAATCTCTAGAAAGAGAAACGAAGAAGAAGATGCTAAGGACAAATTGTACTCTTTCGTTGAACCAATCACTGTTGCCTCTACCAAGGGTTTGCAAACTGTTGTTCTCGAAGATGATGAAGAGTAAATGACTTGATATTAGATCATATTTTGAAATAGTCTATGTTTTAGTTTTTTTTATTCTAATTTAATTAATCTCTTTTTGATACTATTTATTTGATGTAGAATGTTGAGAAGTTTTATAGTCATCTTGAAGATATATGATGATTCTTTTTATATGATAGTTGTTTGACATTTTTGATGATATTTGTATTGGCTATACACTAGTTTATCATACTGTTTTTGGGGAAAATGAATAGAATTCAAGTTCTCGAACCACTAGAGCATCCATTGAAATTCAAATCAATTTTCGTCTTTCTATCGACATCAACCCAAATTGCCAATTTTTTGTTTTTTTCACGCACTTCTTCAGTTTGAAGGTTGAACAGAACAAATAACAATTTATCGGAACTAGCTACAATACACAGAAATTTCTTATAGTGATGACTGTAGATGATTAATATTCATAATTTGGAAGTCTAGAAACCATGAATGGCCCATTACATCAGTCCTTTTTGATTTGATGGGATCTCTACTACTTGTATAATCTTAGTATTATCAAAGCTAGAAATCATGATTTTCAGAAAAGCAAGTATTAGATAGAAAAAAAAAAAAAAACAAAAAAAAACCAATTCTTTTCAGGTGGTCCTCAATGATTGATAATACTTTTTTTCCCTCGACTCCTTGAGAAAATTGACTTATATCTCTGGTGTTGTTTTTTTTGCTGACAAACAATTCTGCTGGGGCAAAATGAACGCCTGATCGTGAGAGGCCCATATTAGTTGATGTCTCAAGCCATTAGGCTGAGGTTCTTTTGTAAAATATAAGGCTAGCCCTAGAGCAATAATATCCAGTTTCAGGTTGATTTCTATCAATTAAGGTTTCTCAAATAGTCACTTCTTGGTTTTCAACCACCCGATGGAACCAAAAGAGTACCTTTTGATTATTGACTTTTTCCTTTTGATAATCAAGAAAACATAATAATATACACTCGTGGTTGGCATATCTTGTCGAAACCACATCTAGGAGCACTGGCTAACTAGTCATCCATGTTAGCTCCAACAGACATGGTAATTAGTTTCCTTATTTTTCGAATCCTTCATACTTTAAGGATCATTTCTTTAATTTAATACCAATTTTGTTCTTTTTTTAGACTTAAATATTCAGTTAATAATGAAAATTAAGGGCAAAAACACAACAATACCCAAAAATAGCTGAGTGTTAGTGGGAGATTTCATCTACACTAGGTCAATAGTGTGGGAGTTTATATCTAAAAAAAGAAGAGACATTTTTTCCTTATTTTTAACCATGATCATCAAACATAATTGTTAGCACCACTTGGAGATTAGAGCCTAAAAGATACTTTCCTTGAAACTTTCAGTTAATTTATCAAGAGGAAGAAAGAAATGCTGCTGGGTATGATATCACACTATTCTGCAAAATTTCACCAGAGATACTATCATTCATGAAGGTTCTCCGCAATCCGGGAAAAAATTGATAAGGGAGGTCCAACATCCGTAGAATTGCATATTACTGGTACAATATACTCAGGGAGATCACCAGTCCCTTACCGGTTGCTTGATTGTTAAACAATCATAATCTTCCAGCTAAAAAAAAAAAAAGTTGTGCCTAGCCATCTCAAACAATAAACGTCACTCGCGCAATTAAAAAAATGATGAGCGAAAATAGACATGTCAATCACTAAATGAGCCCCCCTGGCCGACGATCATTATTATTACTTATATCCTGGACAAAAATAATAATTCCAGTGGATGGTACATTAAAGAAATAGGAGAGGGGGCGGGACGGGACGAGTTGGTACTCTCAATAAGAACCTGAACAAGGGGGAATAAATAAGAAGATCAATTTGGTCTCGATTCACAGTTACCCCAAATAGCTCATTTATTAATTGAACCCCTTTTTGGTAAACGGGAAGATATCAAATGTTTTCAATTTTTTTGTTTATCGCGTAAAATTGCTGATCATTTCTTCTGATATGCAAATAAATGGGTGACAGGCAGGAGCATTATTGAATTGCCAACGAATTAATAATAAATAACGGATAATTAAAAGATGTTTAATAGACGACAAATGAATGATAAGTATTGAAATAAAATGATGAGTTAGCCATGAATCAATAATAACTAGACCTCTAAATAAAACTGTACAAATGGTACTAATCTGGCGGAGATTACAACAAATATCATACTCAAAACAAATGGGTCATTTCGTCCCACTTTTTGTGCGATGTGGACACTTTGACATATGTGGGACAAAAAAAAAGTCGCCAGCATGAAAATGTCTGTACAGAAATAATGCAAAGGATTTCTCTCTTCCTCTTAGCTTTAGTCTATCTCTTAGTCTCTCTCTTTCTCCTTCTCGTCCTCTCGAGCTATATTTATTTTGCGGGGCTCACACTGAGCATATTGAGACGAGTTTCTAATGTAGCTGCGTTGTGCGTATTTGAACCCTTCGATAGCAACATCTAATAGCAGGATTATATTCTTATATTCACCCGAACCCGAAAATAGCAGATCTTTTGTCAGAATATGGCCCTATTTTTGACTCTTCCTCTTTTTTTTATGCTTGCGATTATTTTCAAATAATAACTATTATATGTGGGTACTACCGATACCATACAATAGTGCATTGTTGTGTGATTTGTCAATACCACAGTTTTGTCTCTTAATTCCCTGTAGAAGAAAAATGATGATTTCTTTTCAATATTGGGGAAGGCTCATTGGCTATAATGATTCAACGACTCTAATAATAAAAAATTATTGTTAGTATAATTATATGATTAGTCTCAGATTCTTTTTGGCTATAGTGAAAAAAAAATTAAAAATCATGCAATCTGCATTCAGCGGACCAACATGTAATTCACACGAATATCATTGTAAGCTTTCAGTATTTGTGCTTAAGGGACTACTTAAAATATCTAGTAGAAATGCATAGTCTCATCCAAATTTTTTCTTGAGTAGTTTGAATGTTGGGAAAGATGCACTATAATAGAATGGAATGATTCTTTTTTGATTGCTCTCAAATAGGAACCATCATAATCATTTTTCCAGTTTCTTATATATTTCAAGCTCTAAAAGAAATTATGTAGATGAGAAAATAATCCATCAATTATTTCTTTCCGTCAAATATTGACCCATCTTCTATCATTGAAAAGGTGCTAATCCTATAAAATTTGTTATAGATAGCATGCTGTTAAAAAGCTCTGCAATTCCTTTTCCTTCATGTTGAGGAGCCATATCTCTATCAGCTCTACTACTTGAAAAAAAACATTCATCTGATTTGCTTTTTCAACAGATTTTTCAAGCTTTCTTTGGTCGGATTTTATCCATTCATTTCTCTACAGAATTTTGAGTCTATTATTAAGATTATTCTTGCAAAATCATCGAAATTGAAAACTTCCAATGATGCCTAATACAAGTAAAATCGATTGATGAGTACTGTTGTCATTGTTATACAGTAAAATAATGGCCAATATGATGATGAAAGGAATCATAAAGAGACACAGAATTTTATTGAGTTATCGTTTTTCAATGTGCACTGTACAATAGATTAGAAAGGAAATTCATTGGTACTGTTTTTTTGCAGCACTACATTCGATAACAGATATGATTTATTTCAAGATATGGCTTCCAAAGTGAAAAGTATATCGAAAAGAGAGAAAAGCAATGCCTTTATACGAAGAATTAAAAGTCTTTTTGACTGTCATTTGGTTTGTGAATATTACATTACAAAGAGTTTCGTCATATGAAACTGAAGGCCTAAATTTTCAAGAAGGTGTATTTGATAGGTTATATAAAAAAAATAGGACGACTTGATGTGTTTATCTTCCAATGAGTAATATAGTCTTCTTCTAAAGGTCAATACTCAATTATAATACCAAGATCTAGACTCTAAGAAGTTGTAAAACCGCTCAGGCAGTTTCCGGATGAGGAAAGCCCAAAAAAGTCTCTCAATTACAAACCTTCTGGAATAAATTATCTACAAGAGTGCGTATCTGAGTGTCTACCCATCCGCTATTCGACATATATCGTCAATTTGTTGACCGTTAATAATTAGGGGTATGTGTTATTTATGAGGAAGAATTTTTTTTTTTTTTACAGAAATAACTTCAGGGATCGAAATTACCATTACCAATTGTTTTTTTTACTATTGGTGCTAATTTGGGTACAATTCATTAGCTCACGAATATTTTTGCTATTGCCTATTGCTTATTGATCCATGATTTTTGTTTTTTGTGGCTCAATAAGACCCATCATCGTGGCACATGCCATATACAGAACTTTAATTTATTTAGCCTTTTTGTGCAGAAAAGGCTAGATACAAGATATATACATGTATATTTACTCAGTATATATGAATCGAATATCGTCGTTAGAGAGACACACTCTTTATTTGTTTATTTGTTTACTTTTTTCTTAGTTTGTTTGTTTGATTTTCTTTTTTTTTTTTTTTCAGGCTCGTGAAATTTCAATTGAAAATATCTGCAAATCACGGACAACAGTGATAGCCATAATTTTGTAGTTGAGGCAACAAATGAGAATAATTATACTCTCACCAATTATCAAAATTTGCTAAAAATAATTGTTGAAACTATCTTCATTAAGTCATATTGATGAAATCTTTCAATCAAAAAAGCAGAGCATCAATTAATTAATTAATGTACGGTAAACAATCAATTAATTAACTTGTGCATTGTGATTCTGCTGTTGCTTTGTCACATTCGGCTTCAACGTCGATCTTGAAAGTCAAACGATTGTATAAAAGGCTATGAAGATTAACTTAAGATTCTTTGTTTTTTTATCATCAGCCGATAAAATACACGTTGAATTGAAATCTTTCGCAATGCTAACTTAAGTTCGCCTTGGTATAAAATTTGACGATCGTGTAGTAAAAAGAGAGTTTTACCGGATGGGGAACTCATTTATATTATAGTTTTATTACTATCTACTTTAGGGAAGTCAATCATATAACTGATCGTAGCTTAATGAGAACCTTCTAAATTATTGAAATTCGTCTCCAAGCCAAAATAGATGAGAATTTTTTATTTTTTGTATGTTCACAGAAATTACTGGCCACTGATCCGTTTTGGTTCCCCTCCGTGATACATTTACGTGTATATTCAAAAATGGGTTCCGAATAACAAACACTGTTTGCACAGGAGTGGAATTTTGACCCCCAGTGTACTAAAGTAGACAGATCAATAATAATAATAAAAAAAAGCACCACGTATTCCCCCTATTTGTCTTCGTAATAATAATTGTTATATACACCGGTGTATTTTGTTTGGTTTTTGGGCTATATCTCTATATGAGATCAATTTGTAGTAAAGGAAGCCATCGAATCTGTTGAGAAGCAAAGATAATTATTTATATATATTTATTTTACTTCATTAGACTACTGTGTTAATCAGTATGGAATTATGTCAACCTCATTAAATATGAGACAGGCATATCAAATATATTTTTGATAATTCGTGCGTTTCTGTTGCGGGGAAATTTTCTAGAAATCGATTTGGATTTGCAAAATATAGCCAAAAAAAAAAAATGAGCAGCGGCCACATGTGGAAAATATGTATGCTCTTACGGCTTGAAGTATCCTTACTAATGTCCCTATATTGGGTATCATAAAGAGATTAACTCACAAACATAACATACCACACGGCATTAATAAGTAATTGTAGTAGCCATCGGTTTTTTTTTTAAAAAAAAATAATATTAATATAATAGTAGACGATCTCTTAAATTGATAAATATGCTGTCGTTCAATTGGGAGAAATGTCTCATGTATCAATAGCAATTTTCCGTAACCATTTCAGACCGAGCAATAACCAACAAAAAGGGATGAGTTGTGAAGAATTGAGAAGATTGCAAACAATAGCGAGCATCTTTCAAGGTATGTTTTTTGAATTCGGGATCCATGTTAGCCAATTTTAGAAGTGCTCAATATGAAAACAGAAAATCTATCTATTGTTATATACATGTGGGATAATCATGTACATTGATATGAAAAAAGAGAGAAAGAGATGTTCATAAACAGAAATAATAGTAGTATCGTAAATAATCGAAAAATCAAATCCGCTTGACTTGGGTAATAGTTATTCGATAACTTCTAAGATATTTTGATCTAACTATTATGGAATTCCTTTTCAAATGTATTGGCATTGGTGCATTCTACTTTTATTTTTTATTTTTTGCAAGCCATACTGATTGATTGATTAAACCGATGATCAGGGGGAGCAAGACGATCCTAATGAAGAATCACGAGATGTCTTAGATTCTCTCTAGGATTATAATATTACTACATTAAATAAGGGAAGTAGATATACCAAATACTATACTAAATACTATACCAAATAAGATACCAAATCCGACACCAGAAATCAAGAAGGGTCATGTTTTTCAGAACAGCTGCTCAATGGATTCATTAGAATTAGTTCTCTTTACATATGGTCAATGATTGTTTTGCTGATTCAGTGATACTGGCATAAAAATACCCCCTAAATTCATCTGAATTATAGGAATACTCTTAGTTTGGATTGTCGGAGCATCACGTCCAAATATGTAAGCACGCCTAAATATGTTCGAACGGAAAGATAACTCTAAGCACCCTGTAGCTATCTATTCCTTCTGCCTGTACTGCTACACAATTTATGCTATTTGATACCTTTTCGTTTGTTGCTGCCTTGATTGTTCACTGTGATGGGGATGTTTAATTATGATATACTGTCAATATCTCATGTCCCGCGCACAGGCATCACTCACTGCTTCTGCTTTATTGCTGTGGGACAAAAAAACAACCACACACACTGTAAACCCCCGCCGCTTGACAACTGGTTACTATGCAACAACCCTTGTAACGGCAGTTTACCCACCCTGATGACAGTTTGCAGGCGTATGCACGTACTTTTAAAATTTCAGTTTCGTGTGTGCTTGAATGCCATCCTGCATGGCCTGTGAGACACGCATAAGACGCGATCGCTAACATGGACAGAACATGCAACAGAGTAGCTGCAAGGTGAACCCACAGGACATTGCATGACACGCCAGACGGTCGGTCGTCAGCACACACTGCAAGACACACAATAACCCTTATTTTATATATATATTCTCATGCCCTTCGACTGGGAAATAATAAATGGAAAAGAAAAAGATATATGTCCATAATAGAGTAAACCACTTACTTTCTAAGGTTACAATTGTTTTTCAAAAGTTTCAACCCATTCATAGCTCCACTCTCTTGGCTAATTCACTCTTTTCCAGTGTTCTCTCCTTTTTATTTCCCATCCATTCAATTCGTTATCAAAAACTATTATTTCTTATATCTTTTTGCTCGCTCCTCCAAGATGACCCAAAATGATTTGCTGAATAGATTAAACAAAGACGTCCAAGAAACATACAGGGCTGATATTGTTGAATATTTTGCAACGCTTGAAAAAAGCAACAACAAGATCGTCGATCCTCTTCTCATCGACTTACAAACCGAACTCAAGTGGTTCGTAAGACCATATTTGCTCGAATTCATTATCCAATTACACCACCAACTAAGATTGAACCCTAAGACTTTGCACACTGCCATCCAAATCATGGACCAATACTGTTCGAAAAGAGTCATCAAGAAGGTCCACTATCAATTGATTGCCCTTACCAGTCTTTGGATATCCTCGAAAATCCACGATGATAAATCGAAGGTGTTGTCTTTGAAAGAAATCATGATTGCTTGCAGAAACACATATGACATCGCCTTGGTGTTGAAGACTGAGCTTCATATCTTATCTACTTTGGATTGGAATATTCACCACCCAACCATCGATGATTGCTTGGAAATCTGCTTCACCAATTTCAAACCTTCAAAGCAAATGGAGACTTTAGCTAGTCTCTTAGGAGAATTGTCACTCTACGAACGTAACATGATGTTCTTCAACAGTTCTACCAGAGCCATTGCCAGTATGTTGATGGCAGCCACCATTCTCGGGGATCGCTCATACATTGATTCTTTCAAGTATGATTTGGTCAAGAAAAACCTTTCGTCTAACAATACCCACGGCGAATACAATATTCCTTTTATTGAACATTTCACTCACAGTTCATTGGGAAACATTCGGAAAGTCTCGGTATTGATGTTGGATTCTCTTATCAATAACAATTCCAAATCTCTTAAGCTCAAATATGGATCTAGTAAATATCAACTTTTTCAAAAAATTGACGCCTTAATCTCTTCGTTCAACGATTTCTTACTCTTCAACAAATTCCAACCTTCATCCACCATTGATTTAATTACCAAGGATATGGCAAAGCACAGTCAATCGAAAACCAACATTCGCAAATGTCAACTTCGCGATTTCTTACCATCCTTCAATGGTTTTAACAATTTCCCAATGATGATTTCCAATTTTATGTTGAGTATCGAAGTCAGCCCAATTTGCATGGTCAAGGACTTATCAAACTTGTCTCTCGAGTTCTTCTCCAGTCCTATGGTGGTCCCAGCATCTTTGGCGTCTCCACATTTAACCCCAATCTCAACATCAAGTCCAATGGCCAACATTTCTTCGAGCTCCCTCGTTTCGGTTGCATCTTCTCCTTGCACATCTGCATTCTCTAGTAGAAGCAACAGCTCTGTTTCCTTCTGTTCTAGTGCTGACGACAGTAGCATCTCTGAAGTGTGCACTCCACCTCCTTCTGCTGGTATCTCAGGTACTGGACACCATCATCCAGTGATGATCACTAACGCTATCAATGGCTCAGATTTTTTCGAGTCTCCAAATGGTAATGCCGATGTCACAGCAATGAAGATTGCATTGCAACCAAAGATTTTGGATTATAACAAGAAATTACCAAACCAAAATGTTGACATCATCAGAGAAAGAAAGCGTCTTTTCGGAGGAGAAGGGGAAGATGAAGGAATCAGAAGAAGCAATTCAAAGAGACAATCACCAAACATGCGTGAAAACTATTCTTTCTACTTCAAATGAGAACATTAAGATCTCACTATATTATAAAAGTTGTGCAAATAGCACTTACAACAAACAACCAAAGTTCTATTTTTCTCATCATCGTTTATTGTTTTACCCCAATTTCTTAACATAGAAATTAATTTTTTTTTTTCATTTATTTGTTTATTTCTGCTGGTTCAGGGTTTGTTTTTAATTTTTAGATTTCACATTCAGGCAATTTTTTTTTAGCTGTGCTCACTGAATTTTGTGTTTATACTGTTCAATCAATTAATTGTGTATTATAGAGAACATTTGTCTATTAGATGTAAGTATCGCGTAAATATCTATGGTATTTCTCCAGATATTGAGACATTAAGTTAAAGTTTCAGGTTTTTAGGTTGTATTGGCAAGGGGAGAGAAATGAAGAAAAAAAAAAGAAGAAGAAGAAGAGGTTGTCAGGTAGACGACCAAAATTTTTTTTTTTTTTCCAGAAGGGGGAAAAATTGAAAAAAAAAGTCTGTGGTGGTCAACCTAAACTCAAACATGCCGAAAATTCTGCCTGGCTTTCCTGGTGACAACCTCAGTAGATTCACACGCTGAAACCGCCGTTTTGTGTCTAATGAAAAAAAAAAAAAAAAAAAAAAGAAAAAAACGAGAAGAGGAAGGAAAAAAGCTTTCGTTGCCAGAGACACTGTTTGATTACAAAACTCGTAGTTAATATCCCCCTGTTGTAATATAAGGTCTATGTACTGTGTGCATCCAAAAATCGCATGTGAATTTCATCTGCCTTGGGTCTTTTTTTTTTTTTTTTTTCTTTTCTTTGTAGTTATTGTTGTTATGATCTATTATTATGAGCTCCCCAGGATGGTGTTTAAAAAATGATATTGCAACCAATTGTTATCATAATATTATGGATCTTATTTCGTAAAAAAACTCCCCAATTTGAGTTTCAGCCGTGGAAAAGTTTAAACGTAGCACCCCTGCATGCCTGTTTGCCTCAAAATGGAGTTTTTTTTTTAGAGGATGGTGACGATACTATTAGCGACAAGGTAAAGCCTGGTTTATTGCAGCACAACACAAAAGTAAGAAAATAAAAAAACAACAAGATCTTAATTGTGCCTTTTTTTTTCTGCTATCCATGAAGGGACAATTACACCCAGAAAGATGGATGACATGGTTTAGCGAGCAAGCGACAAGTTGTTGAAATCTCTATATGTTGTGGATCACTTGGCAATTACTAGAGACAATTAGAAATTCCTGAACTGGAAAAAGCTGCTAGTACTATCGACGATCAAACAGGAACAGGAAAGAATAAAACAATGTAAGAATATTACGATTTGAATGCCCATATGTGGGTTCGCATGGTTGTTTTTTGCATGCCGATCGTGGAATTGGTGGCCCACTTCTCTCTGATAATCCCAGATCAAAGCCATTTATGGAGATATATCCATAAATTAGATATAATAATGTAACCATCCTAGATCATTTTTTTAGTGCCCCTGACTTGCAACAGCAAACTCACCGTTCTTGTTGGATTCTTTGCCCTTGTGTTATTAATTACATCCCTGCCCCACAACCTAAACAATAACCACTAATGTGGGTGTTTTGTTCCCTGAACATTCCTCAATCGATAGCAACAGATCGTCATATTAGTGATTTTGCTGCCCTTAATTACTTAATTTCTCTATCTTTTGGCTATGATCTCCTCTAATTTACAAAACGTTTAAGGCGCACGTTTCTTTTTTTTTTTTGATTGGTGATATATCTGTAGAGGCAATGTATTGAATTTATTGTCATTAGATACCAGATCATTGGCCCAATCAGTTCAGCTTTCCATAGAAATTTCAAAATACTGATTGATTATTCAAGGATCTTTCCCCTAACATTTCGAAACTAGAATTTTATGGGACATCTATCTAAAAAAAAAAAAGTACTATAGAATTCCTGGAATGATCATCAGGGCATTGATAATAATTATTATAACAAGGTAGTAGGAACTTTAATCCATAAGTTACCAGAAATGGTATTATCGTAATTTGTTGTTTTCTTGGTATGCTCGGTAGCGAAGGTCATTTTGTTGCAAATTATTCTCCTCGCTATCAGAAGCAAATTCACTCTATTGATAATGATCCAATTGACAATAAATCTCTGAAATTACTTGCAGAGATATCAAACCCTCACCGTTGCATCCCAAATATGGCTTTTTTATTACTATATTCGCTTGTGCGTACCTGGAACAAACAAGTTAAGGTACATTGTTATTGGAATCCATGAAAGACACCAAAAAAAAAAAACTCTATTCAAAATAATAGTTACAATAATAGCCCTTTATAATAACCGGAATATTTCTTTATAGTAGTTGCAATAGCTCTTAATGACTACCACAATATTCCCTGGTAATATGCACAATAGTTAATTGTAATAGCTATAGAGAAATCTCTCATATGGGGTTATACATCATGTTTAAAAAGAATTGTTTCTAAAATAAATATGATTTCTAATTACAAGATAGCATGTGATCGTATACAAGCAAAGACAACAATAAACATTGGCTTATAAATTTTTTCAATTTGCAGAAGATTTATAATTTCGATCACCAAATACCCAAAAGAACCTAAAAGCAATAGTTAAAAAAAGCATATGATATGGATCAGTATCATAACAAAAAAAAAGAACAGATATATGAATAGACAGACTGGCAATCAAACACACAGATAACTAAGTACATAGACAGACAAGTAAAGATAAATAAGTAAATAGGTAAGTCAATAAACAGAAGGATAGGGAAGTAGATAGAAACATAAATATCAATTCTCCAAAAGATCTAAAGCTTTCTTAAGCTCCAAAATTGCCGTGGTTTTATCTTCATAATTCAATGCTGAAATAGCATATTTGGCGTGCTTTTGAGCTTTCGCAATCAACTCAGTTTCATCCATGATAGTCTTAACGTCTGGTTTTGAAACTCTTGATAAGCTGCTTCGTGAAGAAAGTGCTGGTTTTGGTTTGATTTCTAGTTCAAAGGAATCATTTGCTGGTCTTGGTATAGCATGCAGCAAGCCTTGTTGGAGCGCCAAAAACTTCTTCGCTTCTCTTTCTTTCAAAGTTTGGTCAGTATCAATAAATGAATGATTAGAACTGTCGTCAACAGTTTGGTTTGCCAGTAATGGAGGCGTCATTGATCTAATTGAACTACTTTCTTCTTCTTCATCATCATCATCAACAATGTTATCTTCATGGGTACTAACATCGTAACCATAATGCTTGTCAGTCTCTTCTGGTTCAACAACCTTCTCATTCTTCAATTGCTCTTCCAACTTGGCTATGGCCTCTTCATCTTCATTAATCTTTTTTGGTTTAGGAAGGTCATAATCATTAGGATCTTCGCCATTTTTGAAAGCTCTCAAAATTCTGGCAGCATGGAATTTAGCGTACTTTGTTCTATGCACCACTTCCGTGGTCAATTCTTCATCCTGTGGATCCCAAAGCTTTAGGAGTTGTAAAAAATTCAACACCGCAATGAACCCAGTGGCCGTGGATCTTGTCACACTGTGGGTTTCCATTTGGTTGTTCAAATTCTCAAATATCGAAAACGCAAAGTTCTTCACGTATTCTAATCCTTTTGATTCGTCACTAATGAGCTCCTGAAGGTCTTCCAGCCCCAGAGATTTCATTTCTTCAATGTCATCGAGCAATTCTGTCACAAAAGCCGTTACTTCACCATTATTTTGATGTAACTTCTTATCAAGAATCAATTGTGCACAATACAATTTACAAAAATAGGCAATTGCAGGATTAGCTATTGCTACCTCATTTGCTCGGGACAAAAAAGGCTTTACCTCTTTCTGGATCGATACAGGGGGTTCTGAGACCATTGTCAAACGACGAATATTTCTCTTTGAATTGCTTTATTTGGAATCCCGAGGATATAATCTTTCAACAAAACCGCTTGTAATTTGACACATTTTTTTTTTGTTCTTTGAGATTTTAGTTTGCGTCACGTGCAACGCCTTTTTTTTTTGTGCTTTGGGATTTCAGGGAAATTTTTTATACATTTTAGAGTATATTTGTTGACTAATCTTCCTCTTGTTATACAATCCCTTAAGGACACGAAGCGAAAGAGACTTACCAGTGATATATAGGCACAAGTACCGGGACAAAGAAATCAGTAAAATCTTTGTGGAATAATACAATATATCCTCTATTCCGTGTATGATACTTTCTAGAGCAGCAGTTAGAAGATATTGTTCATTGAAGATGTCGGTTGAAGCTAAGAAAGTGACCCAACCAAAATGGTACACCCCAACACAAACACTGGTGACTGAGAAACCTCAATTGAAGTTGTACAATTCATTGACCAAGACTAAGAACCCATTTGTGTCGATCAAGCCAAATGAGATCAAATGGTACTCTTGTGGTCCTACTGTTTACGACTCAAGTCATATGGGCCATGCCAGAAACTATGTGACTATTGATATCAACAGAAGAATTTTGCAAGACTACTTTGGGTATAATGTCACTTTTGTTCAAAACGTTACCGACATTGATGACAAAATCATCATTAGAGCCAGACAAAACTACTTGTTTGAAGAAAAAATCAAAAAACAATACAAAAGCGTCACTGATGAGTTGGTGAAATATACCGAAGAATCTTTGGTGGAATATATCAAGAAGAATGTCAACTTGAATAGTGTTGAAGAATTAAACAACTGGTTGGCAACCTCCAAAACCGAAGAACTTGCTGCGATCAACCCAAAATACCCAATGTATTACAAAGCTTTGCAAAAAGCCGTAGAATCAATTAAACAGGCAAAAGCCATCCCAGTGGAAGAATTCTTAGCCAATGTTCAGGATATTGTGGTTCCAAAATTGGATCGTGAATTGGGTTCATCGGTGGTTGACCCTGAAATTTTCAAGAGTTTACCAAGTTATTGGGAAAACCAGTATGATACTGACATGCAACAGTTAAATGTTTTACCAGCCGATGTCAAAACCAGAGTGTCGGAGTACGTTCCAGAAATTGTTGAATTTGTGGAAAAAATCATTGGTAACGGGTTTGCTTACAAGACTGCTGATGGTTCAGTTTACTTCAACACTAATGCGTTTGAATCTAGTGATAAGCACAGTTACGCCAAATTGCAACCATGGAATAAAGGTTCTTTGTCATTGATTTCCGAAGGTGAAGGTTCATTGACCAGCAGTGCCGGCGGAAAATTGTCACCAAATGATTTCGCACTCTGGAAAGCATCCAAACCAGGTGAACCAGCTTGGGACTCTCCTTGGGGTAAAGGTAGACCAGGATGGCATATTGAATGTTCTGTCATGGCGTCCGACGTTTTGGGTGAACAAATGGATATTCATTCTGGTGGTATTGATTTGGCATTCCCTCACCATGATAATGAATTGGCACAATCTGAGGCATTCTTTGACAATAAGCAATGGGTGAATTACTTCTTACACACTGGCCATTTACATATCGAAGGCCAAAAAATGAGTAAGAGTTTAAAGAATTTTATCACCATTCAGGAAGCTTTACAAAAATATAGTGCTAAACAATTGCGTTTGAGTTTTGCGTTGATTCCATGGAACAATCAATTAGATTTCAAGGACACTTTGTTGAATCAAGTGAAATCTATCGAAAACACTTACAACAAATTCTTCCTTAATGTTAGATCCATCAATGGTGACATTCAAGATAGAGTCAACAATGGGGAAATCATCAGTGAGAAATTCGGTCAAAGTGAAAAAAAATTGATCGATGATTTGAACGCTGCCAGAGATCAAATACACGAAGCCTTCTGTGACAACTTGTCAACGCCTACAGTGATCAAGGTTATTAGTGAGTTGATCAATACTACTAACTTATACATAGCTAATAACAGTGACATGAGAATAAGACCAGTAGTGGTTATTGCCAAGTACATCACCAAAATTTTGTCGATCTTGGGTTTTGAAGCAAGAGCTGACTCCTTGGGTTGGAAAACTGAAACCGAAGGCTCCTCTGGTGGTTCTGAATCTGAAGAAATCAAATTACAATTTGCCAAGACCATTTCTAATATCCGTGACGAAATCCGTAAATATGGGATTGAATCTAAGAACCAGGCTTTGTTGACTTTATCTGATAAGATTCGTGATGAAGATTTGCTCAACTTGGGTATATCTATCGATGACAGAACCGAGGGCAACGGTCTTGTGAAGATTTTGAATAAAGCGGAACAAGAACAATTGATTACTCAAAGAAATGAAAAATTGCAAAAGATCAAAGAAAAGGAAAAGAAGAAGTTGGAACAACAGAGATTGAAAGAACAACAAGAAAAGGAGAAATTGGAAAAGGCGAGCTTGAAACCTCAGGATATGTTTCAGGATAAGACCAAATATTCTGAATGGGATGCTGAAGGTATTCCTACCAAGGACGTCAATGGTGAGGAAGTCACCAAAAGTGCGAAGAAGAAGTTGGTCAAACAATGGACTGCCCAAAAGAAGTTGCACGAGCAATATTTCCCAGAAAGTAACTGAGGTGTTAATATTTTTATTTATTTATTTTTAGAAGTCTTTATTCATTGCTTTTACAATTATAATAATGCTTTGAAATCAACAATCATTGATATCTTTGGTTGTAGCGTAAAGACATAATTGCTTAGTCATTACACTGCGGGCGGCTGAGTCAGCGGGGGGAGCTCTCAATTCAAACACCCAAGTTTTTATTTTATTTTTTGTGCATCTTTGCTGTCGTTGTAAGATCTCAGAAGCCATTAAACAGCAAGATAATGTCTTCTCATGAGAAAGCTCCAGATCAACTGGCGCTAAACCAGTCAATGGGTTCTCCTCCCATGTCTCCATCCCTTGAACAGCCACGATTGTTGAAATTGATCTCGGTCGCGTTCAAAGAAGCTGCTCTAGATAGTCCGACATTCCGTGCAAACGTCAACCATTTAAACCATTTGATTGAGCAGTGTGAACAGTGGATCGATGGGTTGTTAAAGTTCATCAGGAAGTTTCCGCAATATTATAACGATTTCAAAGATTTCCTACATATTTCTGTCGATCAATTGAGTCCCAGGTTCTTGAATGATGGTATAATCGATCAAGATTACACATTGTCAGCATTGACATTCACGAAGAAGGGATTATCCACTTTATGGTCGGATTCTCTCAAGTTGTTCCGGGTCAATGATGCCGAATTGGTGTTATTGTTAACTCAGGCAAAGAACGATATCAAAACTTACAAAGAATACCGCAAGAGTTTTGAAGTGTCACAAAGCAAGTACGACTTGTACTTATCTAGATACTCTGCCCAATCAAAAACCAAGGAGCCAAGTGCTTTGAGAGAAGACGCTTTCCAGCTATCGGAAGTCCGCAAATCATATATCCATATCTCGCTTGAGCTATGTATAGCCTTATCAAATATCCAGAAATCGTTGGATTCTACTTTGGTATCGGTGTCTTCGAATTTTTGGAAAGACATTGACATGTCTATGGCCGCCAGTAACCCTTACAATTTGTATTTGTATAATCAATTGGAAAAAATCAAATCTTGGGCGAAAGCGTGTGATTTTTCATTGAGGATTTTATCAAAGGATATGCTTACGGCTAGAAAACAAATTGAAGAAAGTGCGATTCAACAATTTACTCCATCTAGAGATTTGAATGATCATAATCCAATCTTAATTAACCCAGGCACGCTTTTAGACTTGAAGGAACCTGTTTATGAAAAGCACGGTTGGCTATTTATGAAGACTTCTGTCGGGAAGCCGGCAAGACAAATTTGGGTTAGAAGATGGGCGTTTGTTAAGAATGGGATGTTTGGGTTATTGAATCTTTCACCCTCAAAAACGTTTGTTCAAGAAACCGACAAGATCGGGGTGTTATTATGTAATGTTCGATACTCCCCTAATGAAGACCGGAGATTTTGTTTTGAAATAAAGACCATCGATACTACTATTATTCTTCAAGCAGAAACTTTGAACGAGTTGAAATACTGGTTGAAAGTATTTGCCACTGAAAAGAAGAGATCAATTGAACAAGTCGATAAGAAGAAAAAAGAGTCTTCGGCATTTGCGAGATACCCTCCATTATTGAGTGAATTTGCATCGACTGCCACAACTACCTGTGATTTTGAAATGACCAGTGGGAAAGTTGAAAACACCAATAATGGGAATAATGCTATTAGTAACGGCTCTACAAATAATGTCATCACTTCCAATAATTTATCAAAATTGATGAATTCTTTTAATAAGTCATCTAACCCAGAATTCACCGATTATGTACCAGAAAATTCAGTAGATGTGCAGTTTTCAAAAGATGGGGTTTTTGAAGAACCGGTCCTTAATACCCCTATCTCTACCAGATTGACAAAAGCAGCCATTATCTCTAATGCATTTCTTTCACCATCGTCAATTCCTAATGCCATTAACGCAAATATTTGGGGTACGGTTAACTGGGGCATGTATTACTTGGTCAGTTCCGAAGCAAGAGCGAAAGGTAATAACGAGTCATCCAGTCAAAGACTCATGGTGTCTCAATTGGATGTCGATAACGTTGAGAAGTTTGCCAGAAACGTTTACCCTTCATTTTATCCAAGAAACATGATCAATTATGATATTCAAATGCGGGCGATTTTTGAAACCGCTTTACAAAAAAACGAAAGATGTTTGTTGTCATTTAGATGTATTTGGTCACCTAATCTGAAACAAGAGTTATCTGGTAGATGTTTCGTTACTATGGATAATATTTACTTCTACATGAACAGCATGGGGTTTGTATCGTTATTGATGAAAGATTTGAACGATTTGGTCTCGGTGGAAACTCATTATAAGAAGAATTGGGATATATTGAAAGTTTATGCCGTTGATGGCTTAAATATGAGGGCAAAAATTTTCCTTGATGACGCCAAATTGATTGCGAAGAAATTGGAAGTTTTGATCAACAACAAGACTGCGGTTAAACCTTTAGGTTTCAAAGAGTTGGTGGCGAAAATGGAGGCCCTTGAAACGGAAAGAGAAATCGAGGATTCAAGCAAAATCATCAATGATGAAACTGTTAATCCTTCGCCAAGCGGGATTGCTTTGAAGGAACCGGGTATCTTGATAAACAACGACGATCCTAATTTGAAAGCTACTGCCGATAATGCAGTGGTTGTTCCATCATTATACAGTATCAAGAATGTTGCAGATATTAAGCCATTCAAGGATTATTCGAATGAGTATGATAGATTGCTTTGTGCTGCAGAAATCAATTTGCCTGCCAAGGCATTGTTCCATGTGTTGTTTGGTGATAATTCCAGGATTTTCAAAGAAATTTTCACGTTGATTGTGTCTAATCAAAGCGATGGGTATGTTCAATTACCATGGAAAACCACCAAAGAGAATAACAAACTTCAACGGAAACTTCTTTTCAAACTATCAACAAACAGCAAAAACTCATTGTTGAAGGACAAGATTCTCATTGATAGCACTTATAATGGAATTCTTTTGGGGCAAATGAGCGAAGTGCAAACGATTGATGACTTGGTGGATAATCAATATTATAACATTAATACCCAAAGAAGTTCTTTAGAATTGCCATTGGGAGCACCTTTTGAACTGAAAGGAAGAATCATTATCCAAGCCATCGACTCGGATAATTGTAAGTTGACAATTTATTCGAAGTTTTTGTTTTCCAGGCTTTCACCTTCCAATTATTTGATATCCAATATTTACGGGTCTCTATTCAGAGATGAAGCCAGAAAAATCGTGGTTAAAATTCAGGAAAGTGTGGCTCACATTGGAACGTATGGGAAAATCAACAAAACTATCAAATTGTATGGTCAATTGGGGACGAAAATTCATCATGATAATGAACATGACGATGCTAAAGAGAAATATCTTGACGAGGATTATAGTATTGCTGATGAAGATAACATCAAGTTTGGGTTCTTATTATTCTCCAAAATATTCTTGAAGGTTACGACAATTAGAATTTTCAATTTCTTGTATTTGGTGTCGTCGTTTATTTTCAAAGGAATCAAGAAATTTTTTGTGTCGTTGAGCATGAACAAATTCTTAATTCTGTTGTTAATGATTTCGTCAATTTTCAATGTTTATTTGAGCGGTAAAGCAGGGGTATCTTATTGGATTTCTAAGAGTACAGAGAAGATGATTAATGATTATACCAAGATGGCGTCTAATAACATCAACAATCATCAGAATGGGAAATTTAATGGGTATTCAGATCACAATGGTGGTTTTATGCAAAGAGCAATTTACTTGAAAGATATTGAGGACATGATTGAACAGGGCAAAGAATTGTCTATTAATTCAAGCTCGAAATGTTTCAAAGAGTTCAAGAATGATTCATTTGTTTTGAATTTCGAAAAAAGCTCCCTCCAAAAGCACTTTTTACGGAAACAGTATGGGGATGTTGCGTCTTTACAAGCGGCTCAAAAGTTACAAAACACATTACAAGAAATTGGGGTGAGAAGAAATGAATTATTGATTGATTTGAAAGTGTTGGAGAAAGTAGAAAAGGAAATTGCCATTGGGGAATGGAAGAATTGGGTATTGAACGAGAATCACCGATGTGATTTTGTCAAGGAAGAAATTATTGCCAAAGTGTTGGACTCTCAGGAAAAATCCGATAAGACTTCGGAAGCCATGGTATTTGGAGAGGATAACAAGCTTGATATCGATGGTATTTTGCCTGGTGCTTCTGAGTTGCTTTCTTACTGTGATAGTTGTAAAGCTGAACTTGCAAACTCTTATTTGCTTTGAAAAATTGCAAGAGTTTGTTATTTTTTTGTTCTTTGTGGATTAAATGGAATCCCAATAGGTGATAGAAATGAATTAAAAGATTATAAAATGGTTGATTTTAGTAGTATACAGTTTTTTATTTTGGATGTTTGTTGCTCTTTTTGTTTTTTTATTATTCTTTTTGTTATGGAATGAGATGTCTATGGATTTTTCTTTTTTGAACTGTAGCACTTTTTCCGACCTTCTGGGGGTAAAAAAAAATGAAGGACAAATAATGAACAAATAATTGTGTATGGATTGTTTGTTCTAATCTACTAATTACCATCTCAATTGGGATATCGTATAGTTGTAAGATATGGTGAATTATTCATTGTACTGTATCATCATCCCCCACTTCTTTTTGCTTCTTCTTCCTATTCTCATTCTCTTTCAACAAAAACTCCGCCAAGTACTTTAGAGGTTCCTCGGGCTTATCCTTTGCTATCTGTCTCATGCCTTCTAAAAGATACGGAGTGACTTCTTCATTCAACCATTGTCTGAATGGTGCCCCACCAATGACCTGGCTTGGCTTGACGTCCGGTGGCAAAGTTGGGACTTCCGGTTCCTTGGATGGTGTGGTTGACGAGGTCTGGTTGACCAAGGATTGTGGGGCAGGAGAAGAGGTTTTCAGAGTGGTATCTAGTTGATCATCCATTATTATATTAAGGGCACTGGATTTGACATCTAGGGATTTACTATTGTCTATTGATTCAGGGATCGTTGGTGGTGAAGGTGGTGGTACGATTTCTTCTGGACCGGCCATTGGTTCCTCTTTGACTTCTTGATTTTCCATATTTTTTGCTTCTTTATTTATCCTCTAATATTATATTCTATATTAACTATTGCAGTGATGGTCGTTGGGATTGTTTTGAAATTTCATACGCAGCGTCCAGACGGGGCACATAGTACCTCCCCGTACAAATGGATCTTATTATTGTTATTCATCATCAATATTTATTCAGTAAATACATAGTGGTGGAAGGTACAGATATATATAATTGTCAATTACTCTCCCCTTATAAATCAATATAATGGGAAAGAATAAATGGAAAAACCACACAGTGATATAAATGAAAAACCAGGCAGCGATATAAACTGATTAAATTAGAGTTAGTCAAAAGGTATAGGTTTACTAGCCGATTCCAATTGATGGGCCGCAATGGCACTTGGTAATTTAATTCCACAACAATCGCCCCAAGTATGCACATGACCCGGTAACCCTTCGTTACTATCGGGATCTACCACCGCTTCACCATCGTGGGTATGTGTTGTTGTCGATGGTGGAGGTGCCGAAACCCCTTCAGGAGCCGGTAAGATTGACCCAAAGAAGAAATGCTGTATGATTGGTAACTTATTGAGGACTTCCGCTTTATACATCTTGACCATCCCTTCGGCTACTTTACTCCACGTCCTGACCCCGGAAATATCGTCCAACATCGGGCTATGCCATCTTAAAGACGCGGTCTTGACGCTGTTGATGAACCAAATACAGTGGAAGTACAAGTACTGGTCCTTGAACATGTCGACGTACTCTTTATTGTGGATAGACTTTGGCTTTAGGTGAGGGTGGGTGGATAATTGCGATGCCCCGAATAAAAACGGCAAGAAATGGTAATCGTCAAGCCCCCACACCCCATGAGACCCTGCGGGTTCTAGCCAGTATTTCTGTTGCAAATTCCTCATGATTTGCATGTACTTGATGAATATTTTCAAAATGAGTGCCGCGGCGTCGTTTTCCAAATTAAGCACTTGTAATTTCACCAAACAGAGCAAAAAACACATGAAATTCAATTCGTGGCCCGAACCGTAATCGATTCTGGTTCTGTTGCCCCAAGATTCGTTGAAGTAGATGCAGAGTTCGATTAGTGGGTCATCATTCTTATTATCTTCAATATTATCAGTCTTATCATTATTGTTATTTTTCTTTCCCTCATTATCCAATTGAAGCTTGGTGATTCGTGATGGTAATAAGGTCTTGCTTATCTGGGTTATTTCATCATAAAAGTCTCTGAACTCCACCTTTCCAAACCTTGAAGTATTTTTATCCTGAATGACAGGGAATTTGTCAATACTTTTCTCCACGTCATCCAACACCAACAATACCTGTGAAACTGGCAATGACACTTCACATTCGGCATCGTTGGTCTTCCCCTTCACCGCTTGGGCTAATGTCTCGATGAACGACACCACCAGGTCGTAAGTGGGGGATTCCTTCCATTTTTCCAAGTCGGCATTTGTCAAGATTCTTCTAACCGGAGTGATATATCCCATTTCAATATATTCAATATTAATAATAAAATATAACAAACATATAACAATAGTGGTTATCAATCGATCAAAAAAAATGCCTTCGCTGGAGTGCGCGAAGCCAGCGGTTTTTTGCCGTCAGAAAACCAAACGAAAACTGAGCCAAAATGAGGTCGATGGTCCATCAACAAAGAAGAAGAGGAAGAAAACGAATAATATCAAGAAATCTATTTCAAAGAAGAACACCCAGTAATAAGTACCAACAAGGCCTCCACACAAAAAATACCCAGAACAATGGAACCTCAGAAAAACCCGCCATCGAACGAGATCGCGAACCAGTCTCTCCAAATATTGATCAAAGGTGAATCTTCCACTGCGATCACCGACCCCAATGACTTGCTAGTCGGGTGTAAAGTCCAAGTATTCGAGCGGCAAGAAAAAAAGTACATCGAGGCCGAAATCCTATCGAAACAAATGTTGGCGAAGAAGTTGCAATTCTACGTTCATTTCAAAAACTACAACAAGAGATTGGATGAATGGGTCACTGGTGATCGGATAGATTTGAAACAAGGGGTAACGTGGCCGAATCTCGAAGAATCCAACGATGACAAGAACAAAAAAAATTCCAAAAAGACTGCCACCGCCGGTGGTAGCAGCAGTACTAATAAAAAGAAGCGTAAAAGAGATGTATCATCGGAACATCACGGGGGAGAAAATGGCGATGTGATGGATTTGGATAATTTGGATGTCCAAGGTTTGAAAAACGAGGATGAGGTTAGTAGAGAGGACGAGCTCAAGAAACTTCGAACTAGTGGGTCGATGATTCAAAATCATTCGGAAGTGGCGAAAGTCCGGAATTTATCAAAGATATTGATTGGTGAACATATTGTTGAGCCTTGGTATTTCTCTCCATATCCCATAGAATTGACGGAAGTCGAAGAAGTATACATTTGCGATTTTTCTTTGCAATATTTTGTGTCAAAAAAGCAGTTTGAAAGATTCAGAAAGAAAAGTACCCTAAGACACCCACCAGGTAATGAGATTTATCGGGATTCAAAAGTGTCATTTTTCGAAATCGACGGTAAGAAACAACGAACCTGGTGTCGTAATTTGTGTTTGCTATCGAAATTATTCTTGGATCATAAAACTTTATATTACGATGTCGACCCGTTCTTGTTCTATGTAATGACTTATAGAGACGAAGTTGGTCAGCATGTCGTTGGCTATTTCTCAAAAGAAAAGGAGAGTATGGAGAACTATAACGTTGCCTGTATTTTGACCTTGCCATGTTACCAAAGAAACGGGTTTGGTAAATTGTTGATCCAATTCTCGTACGAGTTATCCAAAGTAGAGAACAAGGTCGGATCTCCTGAGAAGCCTTTATCCGATTTGGGGTTGTTGTCATATAGATCATATTGGTACGACACAGTTATTATACTTTTGATGGAGCGTCAAGAGAAAAGCATCACCATCGACGAAATCAGTACGCTAACGGCGATGACCACTACTGATATTCTTCACACCTTGCAGAACTTCAATATGTTGAGATACTACAAAGGCCAGCATATCATTGTATTGACGGACGAAGCAATCAAACATTATGATAAGCTTAAAAAGAAAAACAGACATTACTTGGATGGCAGGAAATTGGTCTGGAAACCTCCGGTGTTCACTGCATCTCAATTGAGATTTGGGTGGTGAAGAGATTGTATTATAAAGATTGTATAGTAAAATTACACACGAGCCTACGAAACCCTATTTATTATTACCTTATCATAATGTTGTAAGTATTAATTTTTTTTTTCTTGTAAGAGTGCAACGTGAAGCTGGATTTTTACACAAAAACAAAAAAAAAAAAACAAAAAAAAACAAAACAAAAGCTTACATTAACAATATACAAAGTTGCGGACCTTACACCATTGACTGGAAATCTAATATATAAGAGAAAAAAAAAAAGTAACCATTCATTTACAATAATTCCCTCGAATTTTTCCTTCCGCCTTGTTGCTGATGATATTTTGACATTTGCTAGTGATTTTTGTGGATTGAGGAGCAAAGAGCCTGCCATATCATTCGATTATCAGCTAGTCCCTCATTTATCACAAATAATATACAAAAAAAACAGAAAACAGTCCACTCACTTGCCAATCTAGTAGAATTTTTCCGAATTCTTCAAGAGAATATGCTGATGCTCGCCAGTTTCGTCACCTACAAAATATCCAACATCTTGCACTCGAGGTTCGGCATCGATCCTAAATTCCCTTATTATTCAAACCCTAGCCATTATAAAACCATCTCGGAAATCAATGCCCAAGACAATTTGTTCATTGACGAAATCCCAATAAGAGAAGACCGTGTTGCTCCTAAGTATCCGATCATTTTGTGTCACGGTTTCTCAGGGTTTGATCGATTATTTTTGATTCCTTCGTTGAATCGTTTGAAGTACATGGTGACCCATGAGGAGTTAGATGTCGATGTATTGCAAGAGCAGCCAGAGTCTGGGCTTTACTTTGAATACTGGAATGGAATTCAAAAGGCATTAATTGCCAATGGCTCAGTGGTGATGATTGCGAAAGTGGCCCCCATGGGATCAATTGAGGTCAGAGCAGGAATGTTGAATGAGTTTATTAATAAACAGATTGCCCGATTATCCAAACATCAAAAGATTAAAGATAAATTGCATTTGCAACAAGGAGTGGATGATGGCAATTTACAGGATAAGAAAGTCAAGGTAAATTTGGTTGCTCATTCCATGGGGGGTTTAGACTGTCGTTACTTGATATCCAAAATCAACGAATCCCAAAAGAATTACGAGGTAGTTAGCTTGACTACGATTTCCACCCCTCATAGAGGTAGCGAGGTGGCAGATTACGTTACCGACTTCGTGAGATCTCCCGAGGTATATACTAATTCTGATTTTTTCCGATCGTTGAATGATCTTCGTTTATCATTAGTGCCGCCAAGCATTTATCAATTGACCACAAGAAAGATGAAAGAATTTAACAAGCAAGTGGAAAATAACCCAAACGTCAAATATTTCAGTTATGGAGCAAGATTTTTCCCTAGTTGGAATAATATATATAGATTCACGTGGCAGATTGTCAAGGATGCTTCAGGGGGTATTGATAATGATGGTTTGATTTCTGTTCATTCGGCAAAATGGGGTAAATATATGGGTACCATTGAGGATGCTGATCATCTAGATTTGATCAATTGGAGAAATCCCATTAGGAGGTTTTGGAGAGAGAAAATTAGACGGAGAAAAAGCGGGTTTGATGCCATTCATTTTTACTTGAACATCGCAGATGATTTGGCAAAAGAAGGACTATGATTTACTTTGCGTACCAAAAACTTCATATATATTCAAATTTACATATTATAATATAGAACTAGAAAAAGACATGGTGGGGAGTAGACAAACGGACGGTATTTTTTTAGCGTCTTCTATGACTATCCCGTGAATCGTCTCTATTATAATCCTGATACTTTCGTTTTCTGCTGTAACCCTTATCATCTGAATCACGTCTATGCCTATCCCCTGAATCATGCCTGTGGTGCCTATCCCCTGAATCATGCCTGTGGTACCTATCTTTCGAGTCATTACTGTAGTACCTATCATGCCGCCTATGAGATTCTCTGCCATTATCCGCTCTTCTGCTTTTATAATCTCTTCGATGATCATCCTGCCTTCTACTGTTATAATCTCTTCGATGATCATCATAACGATGACGACGATGATTTCTTTGAGAAGAGGAGGTTAGTCGATCATTTCTTGAATCTTGATCTTTTCTATTATTTCCATCCTTTTGACTACCCTTTTTATTGTCATTCTTATAATTCCAAACACTTTGACTAAAATCAACGTGGATTCTTCGATCATCAATGATGATCCCGTCCATTTTCAAATAAGCAGCCTCGCAACTTTTTTTATCTTCGAAATCGATGAATGCATACTGTAAAGACTTGCCAGTGATGCAATCTTTCACAATATTACATGATTTAATTTTCCCAAACCTCGAGAAAATCAATTGTAAATCGTCTTCTTGGGTAACTGGGTTCAATTTGCAAACAAACAAAATGGTTTCCAAAGGTTTCACGTCGGCGTGCGGTAGATCACCAATCATTTCAAGAGTCAATGCCTGAGACTTTGCTTCGTTTTCTTTAAATCGTGAAATGTTCACCTCCTCATCATCATTCTCAATATTCTCTGGTAATCGTACATGAGGAATCAATTGTGTTGGAAATACAGTGTTTTCTGGTACTTTATAGCCGTCAAATTGTTGTTGGAACTCCGTGACATACGGATCAGCAATTATGAAAGTATTCTTGATCCTGATGTCTACCAATGGATTCTTAGCATCATCGATGAACGACTCATTTATCGCATTTAATGTCCCAAACCCATCAACAACTTTACCAAATACCACCGCACCACTATCCTGTAGCCCATGCAAATTATCGTCCAACGTGATTAAAACCCTGCTACTGGCTTTCGATTGGTCCGTATTGGTTATTAGTGCCACTGTCCCCACTTGATCGACGGTCTTATGGCTGGTTTGCTTACTGGGGACAAAGTACTGTTTGGCAGGATTAGTGGGAGCTTTCACCTTTGGATCATATTCGATTTGCCCTTGGTCATTGATGAGCCCCCAGATGGAGCATCCTGTTTTGGATAGTGGGTACATTGGATCGCCAATCTCCACCACAAAGTTCTTTTGGAGGTTCAAAAAGGGCGCATAGTTGTAATACTTCAACTGGCAGAGCTTGAGGAAATTTTGGCATTCCAACGGCGCGTCCTCGAAATCGAGGTCTATTACAAGGTTCCCGAGTGTAGTTTCCACCCACACGCTCATTAGATTCAAATAACTGTGAATATATATGGTGATCTCTGAGGTTTAAAGGTTGGTGATAATAAATTTTGATCATTGCTAATGTTGCAAACTGGTCATGTGATATTGCACGTGATTATCGATGACGACGAGAGAGAGAGAAGAAGACTATTTGCTGGGGACTGAAGGATTGTTTATAAAACAAACCAGTGAATTAATACAAATACTGCCATAATCAAAACCATCTTTCAACTGGCATCTTAGAATAATGTCATGGTGTAATACTTCATGTGGTTGCATGAAATCAGGCTTGCGGGAAAGTAGTTGGGACTTTTGTAAGATATTACCAAGAATCCTTGTTGTGTGTGAGTTGTGATACACTTAGGATGTTTATTGGAATTACAAGGGCGTATAGGGAAACACGAGTGTGCTCTTCCGTTAAATTGGCTTCACAAAAGCAAACACAAAAATAAGTCTGTATTTTACTTGAAAAGTGGATAATAGTGCGGTGCACCGCTGCTTATAAGTTTTGTTAGCCCCTTCTGATTGGTACATTCGCCAGATATCAATCCTCATCACCTCATAAGTCTTAGCAGTGATTGCGCGGTGCAATTAGAAAGTATCTCATTTAGAATATAATCAGCGATGAGATGACTTATTTATTTTCCTTCCGTTGATAGGGGTGATTGGAAGTTGTAATGTGTTGCTGGAACACACAGGAAAAAACAAAACCAAGGGAATGGTAATAATTTTTTTTTTTTTTTTTTGTTCTTTCTTCTTCTCTGTTTACGTGAATGATGCTGGATACACCCAGCAGGCTTTAAATACCCATAGAAACAGATAAATTCAAAATAACAATAATAATAATGAAATCTCAATTGAGTTCCTCGAATCCTTGGGTATTGAAAAGATCTGCTAATGATGAAGGACAAGAGACGGAGGAAAACGAGTTCCTCGAAGCGACTGAAGGGTTTCGAAGCACCAAGAAGACCACCAAGAAGAGGATGATTGCTAACGATGTTGATTCATCAGACGAGGAAAAAATGGTGCCGGTAGATACTAAAGTACAAGACTCTGATGATGATATGTTTGCTGATCTGGATGATGAACAAAAACCAGACGAACCACAAAGCAAGGAGACTGAAGAAGAAGATAATAATGCCGTCAAGTTGTTAGACATTGAAAAATTTGAAAATGAACTTAAAGAAGATGAAGCGGATGATCAATATGAGACAAAAGAGAATGAAGTTGGATTAGATGATAGATTTGGTGGAGAGAAGGAATTTATCCAAAGTGACGATGAAAACAAAAGTGATCAAAGCGATAAAGAAATAAAGTTTACATCATTCGGGTTGAAAGAAGAATTGAAAGAGGGAAGATTTGATGAAAATGAGCATTTTATCAGGTACGAAAGTGAGGATGAAGAGGAGAAAGCTCAAGATGATTGGTTGAAAGGGATCAAGAAATCGGATATTGATAAGGCCAAAAAAGCAGAAGACGCTCGTAAACTACGAGAGCTTGAGCAACTTAAAAATGTGAAAGTCGAGCCTCTAGAGACTTTATTAAGGAAACTTATTGATCATTTAACGGTAGCGGAAACCCCAGAAGAAATGTTGCAAAGGTTTTACGCTGATTCCCAAAAACTCATCAAGAAGGCTAACCCCCGGAAAGCGAAAAAAAAGCTGCAAATTAGCGAGGAAGATGAAGCTCAGCTCCGATCTATCAAGAATAGAACTAGTGAAGTGACGGGAATAATCAATTCAATTATAGATAAAGGGGGGTTTATCAATATTTACGATTTGTCAAGAGAAGAACTAATGAGGAAGTATAAAGAAGAAACTGGCGAGGACTACAAGACTGAAAAATCAAATACCCACCAGAACCCCACAGGCACTAAAAGAAAATTTGACCGAGTGGAAGATCCGTCAATGGATGATAAAGTTTGGGAATTCAAATGGACTACCAAAGAAAATATATATGGACCATATTCGACAAAAGAAATAATGAATTGGAAAAGGACGTATTTCCAGAATAGGGCGATGGTGAGAAGAATAGGCGAGGAGAAGTTCAAACACATTTCCGAGTGGAACGAATAATGGGATTGATTACATTTTTGCAGTAATATATATATGTATATATCTGGTCATTTATCATCGTTAAAGTGTTATATTCATCATCCGATAATGAAAAATGGTAAGAATGAGAATAAGAATAATATACAGCATAGCAGAACCCATAAAAAAACAACAGCAGCAACAAATCAATCAGCACTTATGTATAAGACTAGACGTTAGTATTAAGGAAGCCCAAACTTTCATCCATCCATCAATCAAAAAAAAAAAAGTAGATTAAACCACAACAATAACGCAAACTGACAGACCACCATTGTAAGACGATATTACAAACATCTCAATACTCACCATTATTACCTCTAATGAACATGTCATTATATTTATGAGTCAAATTATTGTTTATATGTTCACTTGAATCGTGCAACACAATGTTCATGAAGCTGTCAATGCTTTGCAAACGGCCTTTATATTCTATTCCTGAATGCAACTTCACAACAACACGCTCGCCCCTGATGCCTGATAAGAATTTCGATGGATCACTCATTTTGTTTGAATTTTATTTAATATATTTGATGGGAAATGGATATATAAAACGAAATGATCGCCGCTTATTACACACATATAGAAAAAATACACAAAGAAAGAAAAAAAAAAAAAAAAGAGAGAGTAACGTCTACACGCTCTTAACCAGACATGCACCATTCAGACGGGTCTGTGGAACAAAGATTTTAAGTAAGCTACTCACAAGGATAATACAAATATCAAAGAGCAAAGTGAGGTGTAAATATCCAAATATTAATTTTTCTATAAACTTTACTATCAGAATTATACCAAGCGGCAATGTCCCATTTAATAGACTAAACATGATAGTCACAACTAATCACTAATCAGTAATTCTCTTCAAAGGCTCGATTCCTTCAGTAAAGAAGTTCTTTTTAGCATAAACCACAAAATATGGAGTCGCCGTGTTTCCTTCACTGAAATTCAACACCTCTTCCAATTTAACTTCAGTAACCGTTTCATCATTGTATTTACGATAAACATTTCTAATTGGATCTTTAATATAAATCCAATAATGACCATAACTTGCCTCCCCTCGATGGATAAAGAGCGCAAATAGCTCATATCCCAACTTCTGGTATTCTGAAATATCAAAGTGTGATTCAATCTTGGCATCCAATTCTGAAATTCGCGATTGGACGAATTCTTTCTTCTTTTTGAACTCTTCAATTTGCTTGTCAAGGGTAGTGATCGTGACAGGTTTCACCGCGAATCCGATTTTGTTCATATTGTCACTTTCAAGGAACCTCTTAGTTGTCACTAAGGCCTCAAGAGCCGTCAAACCATTGGCGCCTTTGCTGGTCATTGATTCCAACTGTTGTTTCAAAGATTTCAACTCTTCCCTATTTTTGGCATGTTCTTGTTTTTTATTCAAGAAACCCAAGGTATCATTCTCCATATATCTATCCAAGTAAATAGTTTCATATAGTGGTAATGGCTGAATTGACTTCACGGCCATACCCCTCGCGATATCATACTGCACTCTTTGGATTTGGATATGCAACACATCAGGTAACTCTGTGATAACTAACGACCGTTTAACTTGCTCATTTCCTTCCAAAGTCATGTCATCTTCCTTGAATGAATCATCCAATGCGTCGTAAATATCCTTCGGCTTGTCATTGACATTGACAAATAAATTCAAAAATCTTTCGGTTTTCAATCTCTTATTTTCTGGATTCTTGTAAGGGGTCAAGATTTGCTTCGTTTTACCATAAAACATTTTCTTGATCACATCATATTGCTCGCCATCACCGTCGAGGGTAATTGGATCCAAAGATGCTTCAAGTTGAAATAAAACATTTTCAATGCATTCAGTGACATCTTGTTGTCTTCCAATTTCCAAAGTATTTACTAATTGGTCAAAACTTATCTTGGCAACCGCTACTGAATTATGATCCTTTGAATTGCAACACTTTTCTGTTTCAGCATCAATTTTCTCACACTTCTCACAGACATTTTCGACAAAAGGAGTATTATCATCGCTTTGGCTTAAAACTGAAGCGGTTTCAATGCTTGATAAAACCCTGTCTTCGGCAATTTTTGTTTCATCCATAATAACGATATCATCATCACCTTTATCAAGAATATCATCGCTATTATCATAATCATTAGCAGTTGTTGTGGCATTAGTATCAATATTATCGCCATAATTATCCGAATTATTATTGCTATCATCTTCACTATTATCAATGTCTGAAAGAATTTTGGACTCAAACTCAACCTCCTGAATCATAGGACTAAATGCCAAGTATGCTAGTTCCTTGGTTGGAATGATATCCCTTGTCTTTGCATAAATCATATCGTTAAATAGATTCCTCAATTGGTAAGTCAACTGGTACGATCTTTCCACTTCTTTCAAACTCAACTCTCTGCCACCAATTCGCCTATTTTTAAAAGTTGCATTATTCGCAATTTCAGCATTGTATGAAGATGGATAACTTTTATGGAACTCTAACACCTGCTCCCTCAATGGTTTAATGACAAAGTAAAATTGCAATAAAGAGTTCAAATAACAAGTATTACCAATGTTATTCAACCCAGTGGGCCAATGGTCTAAAGGAATAGCATCAGGAGGTATTCTGCCATTTTCTAAATATAGGCTAATCAACCTTGAATTTCTGTAATGATTAAGCAATCGCAAGTAGATTCTGATTCTTTTGAAATTATCCAAATTGGTGGAATTGTGAGGATCATCGATTTTATAGTCCAACAAGTTTTCCTTGATCGCTTCATTTTCGCCTGCAAAATACTGGTCCATAATTGTTAAAACCTGAAAGTCACTAGCATATTTTTCGAGGTTCAAAAACTTATAAATATCATCTTCTGATTGATCTGTAGGCATTAATGCTTCAAAAAACATAGATAGCTTTTCTTCCAGAAAATTTAGTAAGGTATGAGATCTTCTATAAGTGGCAATGGAAACCAACGCTTTATTTAGTAAACCAAAAGATTCTTCATTGTAAGTCTCATCTTTTTTAAAATTGTAGGCAATTAAAACTGTATCATCATCAACTTGGTCGCTAATTTCCAAGATTCTGTAAGCTTCGTGCAATGATATTAGCTCAGTGCGCATAAAGTTGAGGATCTGACTAGATTTTTTGAATATCTGTATATGCTTCAATGCTGAACTCAACTCACCGTGTGACCGAGTTTTACCAATTGACAGCAATTTATACGCTTCAATAATAGTATTAGCTTCAAGAGACTTGTAAAATTGAAGCAAATTATATTTGCTCAACTCTTCATGATGGGTGATACCCAAACAATCAAAGCATTTTTGAATTTCATCAAAGGATAACACACCATTACTGACTTCTGTAGCTAAAAAAGTTTGCAATTCCTCACTAGCCGAATAGTTATGAGTTAGCAAACATGATACGTTGGTAATACTTTGAAAATAGATCGGGTCGTTTGCACCATCAGTCTGTGACAAAACTTTGTAGTTTCTGATGATGGTTCCGATACTGTAGAAGGAAAAAATCGATAATATGATAAAATCATCACTCTTGAATGATAATTGGCTCTTGTTCAGATCATAACCAACCTCATAAGCGATTGATTCTTGGGAAAATTCTTCATTCAAGATTTTATAGAAAATAGAAATATGTGGCTTGAATCCAAGATCCCTAAAAGGAGATCTTCCTACGGTACTTGTCGACACTCCATAATAAATTGCTTCTGTAATCATTCGGAAATACCAATCTTTAATCAAATTTCTACCATCACTGTTTCGGAAGTCACGATAATTCACTGGTTTCAATTCTTTTTTTGAAATTTCTTCAAAACATAACTTGTGTATCAAGAATTCGGTTGACACATGTGAACTAACTTTGTTAGCAGATAACAACCCACCTTGGCTTTTCGTAGTATCATCAATAATAGGTTTTTTCAAAATCTTAAAAAGATGATGAAAACAATCTGATTGAGTTGGAGTGCCCTTTGGCAACTTTATATGGCTAGACCCCACATTCAACGATTTGATAGCATCTAATTCAAAAAGACTGAGATCACCTTCCCCAAATACTGATTCGATAATCTCTATACGTAGTAACGTCTGGGTGTCAAAAGACAAGTAAGTGGCAGAATCAACAATTTTTGGCACCGATTTTTTCAATGCTCTCATTTGCTGTTCATCAAGAGACGAATCTTCCAATACATTCTCCATACTATCAATTGAGTATAAGTCCTTCAAATCCCTTTCAAAAACCTCCTCTTTTTTAATGAGAAAGAAGGCCAATTTTGGATCGGGATATTTATCCAAATGTGATTTAAAATTCGTCTTTATTTTTATGTTCAAATGGTATATCTTGTTTCTCAGTATCATTTTTGGATTGTTATCATGATCAACCAACAAGCATCTGAGTCTATGGATCGCATAACTAGTAGCATCAAATTTCTGATAGTATGGACAATAATCTAAATCTTTGGAAATGCATTTTATTGAATAAGGAGGAGGCCCGGTCCATCCTGCCAATCTATGAGCATAGTCAATGGTTTTGGAGTTCAATAAGCTAGTGGGATCATCTTTATTGAGCAAAAAGTGCAAGTTAAATCGAATGTCTTCAAGGATTCTATTTGAAGTTTTGAATACTCTCTGAGAAAGCATTGGTGCGGTATAAAGCAAGATATTTTCCTCTGACTGAAGACTGGCCAGATCATCCATCATAATGGGGTTCCCATCATCTTCAGTGACGGATCTGCCACTCTTGATGGAAGCAGAATCATCTTTGGAACCCAGACGGATATTAACATTGATATCTCCGAGCGACTCGTAACTGCCTTCTTTTGCATCGGATGTATCTATCATTCTCACGGTGGCTTTCTTTTCACTTTTCCTTTGGCAGGTAGATCAATTGTATGTATATTGATAATGATAGTACAACGTTTTTGTGGTGATTGTTATAACAATAATAGTATGTGCCAAACCCACACACCTCATCACTCGCTGCCTTTGCCACGATAAAAAAAAATGTACGGATGTGTGATCAACGAAAAGCAGAAAAAAAACGTAACAGAAACATTCTTTTGAGGATAACCGTAGATGTGCAGGCTAAATAGGAGGGAGACTCAGGATTATTAAATCAGCGCTAGCTTACAGATTGGAAATTTCCATAAAATCAATCGAAGCTTGGAATTTTTTTTTTTTTGTGTGTGTGTGTTTGCATTGTTTTTTTTTTTGGCATCGCTTGTCTTATCGTGAAAATTTCAAGACAGTTTAGTAACACATTATATTCTCCACATCAAAGAAATTACAGTTCCTAGCAGAGCAAAAGATACAAGACATGTCAGGATTACAACGTCGTCGTGTGAAGAACGCCAATACTGGGGAATTGTCTTCCCAGCCAGCATCCCCAAAAGTTCCTGCTTCTTCCGCCGCTGGGGTGGTGCCAGACAGAACCAATGAAGATCACAAGATAGCTTATGATCCAGAAGACATGAACACATCAAAACAAAACTCAAGCGCCCCATTGTTGACGCTCATGGAAGAAGTGTTGCTCATGGGGATCAAGGACAAAGAAGGATATTTATCATTTTGGAATGATAATATCTCTTATGCTTTACGTGGATGCATAATCTTGGAATTGGCGTTCCGTGGTAAAATCCAAATGCTCAATGATCCAGCTCGCAGAAGATTCGAGTTGAATGAAAGATTAATTGAGGTGATCGATGATTCTTTGACCGGAGAAGTATTGTTGGATGAAACTTTGAAACTTATGAAAAACGATGAAGGGCATTTGAGTGTTTCTACATGGATTGATTTGTTGTCCGGTGAAACCTGGAACTTAATGAAGATTAATTATCAATTGAAACAAGTCAGAGAAAGATTAGCTAAAGGGTTGGTCGATAAAGGGGTATTGAGAACTGAGAGAAAGAACTTTTTATTGTTTGATATGGCCACCCATCCTGTCGCGGATTTGACATGCAAAGATCTGATAAAAAAGAGGGTCTTGTCTCTTTTGGTGGCCAGAAATGCTGCTTTGAATAATAGCAAATTCTTTGCTGAGAACGTTGATTATAAATGGCTCAGATCTATCTGTCTTGTATGCGGTTGTTTTGCTGCCAATGTTTTGGAAAATGTTCTTGTACGTTTGAATTACGATCAAAGAGATAATGCGTTTGCCAGAGCTGATGAACTATTGAATGAATACTCGGAATATCCATTTTTGTCCCAAACAAGTAGTCTAGGAGTTGGAGCAAACGTTGCAGAAGAGGTCAATAAGGAGATTGAAGAATTGGGTAACAAAGAGTTACAATTAGAGGTTATTGCTGCGGTGTTGAGTGTGTTTTCTAAAATGGATTCGTTGTTGTGAGTACTTGGTAGGTGAACTATTGGAAGACTATAGAATGTACTCCTATTTTTTGTTATTATTTTTATACTCATTCTTTCGGTAATAAGCGGAGCTTATATAATTGAATAACCCGTATTAAAAAAAAAGAAAAAACGGGCACTGATTGTATGATTATCATTTATTTATTTGTTATTTTTTTCTGTAGGAATAATACATATAATTACTTCTTCTTTTTTTTTGTCATATAGAAGCTACTTCAAATATTTACTCTCTCGATAATCCATATTATTTATCGAGCCATCAAGATCTGCGGGACCATTTGCTAATGAGAACACAAAAGTCCGAACCAACGAATTTTCACCTACACCATCACCACAAGCTTCCCACCACATCATTCCTCCTAATCGCTTATCAACAACGACTCGGGCCTTATTTCTGACAGACTGCAAAGTATCGAAACAAACCACATCTTTCCCAGAATTGGTAACAAGAGCGATTGGATCTTGCTGCATTACATTTTGACAAGCTTGAGGATCTTTTAAATAGTTATTCAAGATCGTCTTGAAATCCATATCTTGAACATTACTGAATGATGATTGCAATCCTTTGGCATCACGGAACACCTTCCCGTACGCCGGAACTCCTAGGATATACTTCTTAGACAAGATTGAGGGGTGATTTTTCAAAAGATATGAAACAGTGTCATTGACAGACCATTCTCCTCCAGAATACCTAGTGGTGTTGGCAGGAAGTTGAACTTTGTTGGACCAGCTGCCGGCAAAATCATAGGTCATGACATTGTAAAATGAAACGTATTGATCCAAGTCATGTAGTTTGAAGAATCGAAGCGATTCTGGCATCGCTGGTATCGCCAAAGTTAATAGTAATGAGCCAGGGGCTAGATGTTTTTCGTTCTCGATTTGTTTCAACATTGATCTCAACCGTTTGGCCAACTTCACGTATTGAGTAGCGTCGTGTGCATTTTCCGGATATTCAAAATCTAGATCAATGCCATCAAACCCGTATTCTGTTAAAAGCTTTATAGCGCTTTTGGCAAAATTATCAATCTTTTCATCGGTGGAAATCCCGTTTTTAAAATTATCTCGGAAACTCCAGCCACCAATTGACATCGATAGTTTTAAATGGCGATACTTTGATTTGAAGTGATGTAGATATTGAAGACATCCACTGTATGTGGTTTGGCCATCGTTGAATGGAACTTCGATATCTGCCCATTTGTCTGAAAGGACCACTGCCCCAGTTTGTGGATCAATGTCCATGAAAGAATAGAATAAATTCGTGATAAAATGGAAAGGAAGCTTATCTGGAGTAAACTTCTTGGAGTATATCGACCAGTTCGAATAGTACAAGCAAGTCTTTAATTTGAATTCTGGCTTGAGGTGTTGAGAAGCCATGATTTAAGTATATTTATTTTATATATTTTTGATTATATTTATTATTGTGGGGAATTGGATCAGAAAATATTAAGAAAGAGATTATATATCAGATGCCTGGTGTTTGTGGTGTTTGTTTCTTTGTAAGCTATTACATAGCACTGTACCATTGCTGTGGTGCTTTCGTTTGGCTTGTTTTTTTTTTTGTTTTTGTTTTTGATTTTGCTTTTGATTTTTTTTCTTTGTCCAAATTTCCGGTGAGTCTCTGATTGATCATTAACGGTTGACTGACTCAATTATTCATCATGGACAAACTTAAAGAAGTAAGTGGATATTATCATTTAATTAGGAGAAATCATATTTGGTATTATATTGTATATTGTATATTCTAACAATTGATGTTTGCAGAAAATCAACAACTTGAAGCTTGAATCCGAAAAATGGATGGAGAAAGCTGATGAGCATGGATCTCGTATCAAGGATTTGGAACAAGAAAACCTTGAAAAGGACCATTCCATTCAATCTTTGACCGTCAAGAACGAAAACTTGGAATCCGAAGTTGAAAAACTTGAAGAGCAGTTGACCGAATTGAAGACTCATGCCGAAGAATCCACTTCTTTGAAAACCAACAATGAAAACTATACCAAGAAAAACCAATTATTGGAAGAAGAATTGGAAGTCTCCGATAAGAACTTGAAGGAAACTACTGAAAAATTGAGAGAAGTTGACATCAAGGCCGAACAATTGGAAAGAAAAGTTGCTAGTTTGGAATCGGAAAAGGATGATTTGGAAAAGAAGTACGAGGAATTGAATGAAAAATACCAGGCTGCCAAATCTGAGTTGGAAGAGATCACCGCTCAATTAGAAGCTATCTGATCAACTCGGGTGTATATATATTTATATTGTCCTTTTGTACTTGAAATTACCTTGATTTTTCGGTTATTTTAATATAATCTTTGCGACAAGCAGGTATCCATGAACATTTTTAATGTAGAGGCGGCCATATAACAATTTTAATCAAATTTGCAAATTGACTTTGAATTGAAAAGCTTCACTCCTGCGCAATATGAAAATCAATTCCAAACCTGGATATTTTTGAACTCCTTAGAGTCAGTTCATCATTCTAAAAAACAATAATTTGCACCATCGCACTTTTAATAATTCATATACCAACCAGAAATAAAAAAAAAAAAAGCTCACAATGATATTACATCATTTTCTTCTCCTGAGATTAATTCTATTCCCATAATATAATTGATTTAGATATTATTCGGTTTATAGCTTTTGATGTTTCCATACAGCTGACGGTAATCAGTCCTATTGCACAATTATCCCTTAAGAAGGGAAAATAATCAATAGTTAGAAATAATGTCCTTAAATACTTAATCACCGAAAATATATTGATCGCCAACGGTTTTGTACTCTCATAATCATAATCAGTTCCAGATGATACAAGACCTCAGAAAATTTCAACACTATATCCCCAATAGTCAGTGGTAAAGAAGTGTTAAGAGCTCTGCATATTTATAATTGTCATAAGATTCACTAATAGTTATTAATGGTGAGTAGTAAATTATAATAACAAAGCATGAAGCTTGCAATGAAACAGCTCATGTATACCGATTCAAGTTAGTCATCTTGCTGTATAATGCCTTTAGAATATCTGTGTTAGTGGCTATATAGTATTATTTAACGGTTTGAAAGTCAGTAAAATACATTTGACAAATCATAGATTGTTGTTTATTTGTTTGTACCAATATTTTGAATAATTTAAACTTACATATCCAAAAAAGTTTATAAACATCAACATCATGGATCCAACATACATTGACAGCAAATATAAAAAAAAAAAAAATAACAGTCACTAATCACTAGCATTAATGAAGATATATAAATATAGCAAAAACCAAAGTCATCATAATTCCAACATCAATCTTCCGATGCTGACTCAAATGGCCTGATTCCCAACGCCGCCCTGGTCAACTTTATTTTATGTGAAACCAGAGCTCCTGGCTCATAGTGCACCCCATAAAATTCTAAAATAGCATTGATACGCTCGTGCGTTCTTATGCTATCTAATTCTTGTAAACTATTAGGTGCATTTTCTAATAATTGACCTCTCAAATTAGGTACAGGAATAAGGGGGATATTTCGATAATCAGCCATCAAGTTTGTGGTTTTTGAAATCATGTTTTTAATATTCCATAAGTTCTCAATCTGGACAGAATTTATACCAAAAAATTTGATCAATTCGGATTTTCGAGCCTCAAAATTGTTTTCCATCTCAGTACCAATTTCTCTGATATTATAAAAAACGCAGAGTTGCATAATATGTATTCTTTCTTCGTTGCTTAATAGATCTTCATTTTGCATTAAATGTTGGGCAGTAAAATTGCGAATGTCTGGTAGTTGGCCTACCATGTTGTACGGATAGTTCAAATATGAATAGGGGGAAATGAGGCTATTCTCAAAACGCGTTGCTTGGATGGAATGCTGAATCATACTATTTATATTCACCCCTAACTTTTGTAAGATTTTCACGTTTCTCGAATTAATTGATGCAGGCAAATCACCAACTTCGAATCCATAGTGATCCCAAAGTTCCATAATTATGTGGCCGTCGAGTTGTAAAAACTCTTTGACGGTTAAAGTTTCATCAATATCTGGTTTTTTTCCATCGGAGTTCCTGAATAATCGGATGGGACCACTATCAAAATTTGAAAGCTGTGCATTATAAATAATAGTATTCCATTTTTCTTTTTCAATAATATTCACGATATCAGAACCCAAAAAAACTATAAGTGTTCTTTTTTTCAAATTGAAACTACCGATATCATTCATCTCGTAAAATCTTAACAAACCATCAATTCCTTCTAGGTCAGTGGTATCCAAAATAGAGCCAATGGTGGGAAAATGCCGATAATTTGGTGGGCTGTATCCATCATGATTTTTGGGGTATCTGATGGTTCCAGTAAGCGATAAATTACAATTAAACATGGTGTACATTTCATTAGTTAGTGATTTAAAGCTTGTTGATTGCTCTTCTTGTAGCGCCAAATATCTAGTTGAGAGGCGTAATTGGTTACTGAACAGCATCTTTTCATGAAATTTTTTGACCCTTTTTATTTCGCGTTCTGGTGCTGTGATAGTTTCTAGATTGAGTTGATAGCGCTTAATGGTTTGTAAGTCACTATCACTATCACCATTGATTATCCGAAGAAGGGGAACTGGGATGTCGACAGAATTCCCAGGAATGTCCACATTCCGAAAGTGAGGATAACTGGAAGTCATTTTATCACGGAATTACAATTACTTCCAAAAAGAAAGAGTAATGAAGCAACAGAGCAATTTTTTTTCTTTCTTTTATATGAGGAGAAAAATTGGAGCACAAACGCCATGTTGGGAATGTACAGTTAATTCTTGGAAATATGACAAGAGCTGCAAACTAATTTTTTCTTGGGCTTTTTCTGGTAGACACGCAGCAGCAGTTTGGTGGTACATTGGCATTGCGTAAACCTTCTTGAAACACTGTATATTTGGTCATATTTTTGCAGGGAATTTTTATGAATGTTTACTCACTACTATTCCTCTGCTTACTTTAATATCTTATTTTTTTTTTTTTTTAGAAATAACTCCTAGACTTTTAATTTGTGCTTAAACTTCTAGTACTTGTCACCATGTGCTCTTTATAATTGAAAGTAGTGAGAGAAGTAATAAATAAAATCAGGGAAGTAGTGAACAAATATTTGAAAACTAGTACAAAAGAAAAATTTCTTTCTGGATATGCAACGGAAATGGTTACTCACATATCTCATGACTATTCAGATTTCACAATCGTATTCAGACAACTGCTAACATCCAAACAGCTAGTAAAGCCCACATATTAGATATTGTTGCACCAAAATTCACTGCTGCATCTACTGCGCTCTCAATTGATACTGGCAAGTGAGTTGAGAAACCTGATTGACTACTATCACTTTCTGTCATAATTGAAGTTCCATCTGCCAATGATGTAGTCAATGAATCAAATGAACTTGGATAACCTCCATTATCATCAGTATTAGTTTCAGCGGTAAATTCTTGATATGATCCGGAGTTTGATCCAATGATAGTGATAGTACTAGTGGAAATTATTGAAGAACCAGTATCTGCAGAGGAGCCAGTGCTCGTATTGGTCGAGAAAGTATCAGTACTAGTAGTGGCAGCAGAAGAACCACCTGTTGAAGAACCAGATCCAGTTGGAGATTTAGTATCATTAGAGGAATCAGACCCATTTGGGGAACCGGTATCTGTGGGAGAGCCACCAGTAGAAGAGTCGCCCGAAGGGGAGCCAGTAGAAGTATCTGTACCAGTAGAAGTAGAAGTACCAGTAGAAGTATCTGTACCAGTAGAAGTATCTGTACCAGTAGAAGTATCTGCGGAAGTACTAGTTGAAGTACCAGTAGAAGTAT